>PVJO010030423.1:0-15533 GCA_004026905.1 Hystrix cristata | reverse complement strand
CACTGAAAGAGAAGTGCTATATGTAATGGAAAAGAATGTTATGGAATAAATTTTCATATTTGCAAATTCTAAGAAAAAATATTAAAATTTAGACAAAAAGAATATGCATTAGAATAGATAGAGAAATGGTTATGTATAATATATTAAATGGAAAGAGGTCAGTAAATTCATGGGCATAATTTTTCGATGAAAAGATTTACCTTCTGATAATAGTACTAAATCTTGGAAACACCCCAAATGTCCAGCAACTAAGGACTGGCTAAAGAAGATGTGGTTTTTCTACACAATGGAGTTCTACTCGGCCCTAAAAAAGGATAAACTAGAGACATTTCTAGGTAAATAGATGTACCTTGAGAACATACTCTTAAGTGAAATAAATCAGACACTCATGAGTATACATTGAATTGTTTCTCTGATATGAGAAACCATAAATGTAAATAAGGACAAAGAGGAATAATAGATACTAGGTAAAAGAAAGATGATATTCAAAAGAGAGGAGAACGAGAAAGGGAGAAGGGGTAAAGAAGGAAGGGGAAAAGGAAAGAAAGGGGAAAGGGAAAATGTAAAAATGTAAATAAACCTGCTGTAAATTGGGAAGGCTGGGGGAACAGAAGGGAGGGGTGGGGAAGGGGGGGGAAACCAAGACATATCATGTACAGGTATGAAATAACCATGATAAATGTGATCATTATGCATACATTGTACCAATACATGTTCTTGTTAAAAAATTAAAAAAAAAGTTATTCCTAGATATCTAAAAACAAATGAACAAACAAAATTACATTTGACCAATTCAAAAGGGAGTCTAGATTGACTTGAGAAAAAGAGCCGTAATTATTTTCAAGGTATAATCTCAGGGTGAAACAGAAATCATTTGCCAGCTGGTAACACATGACAGCAACTTATCAGGCTAGATGTTGCTGACCAGAACAGGGGCAGAGTTCCACATCCCAGGCCTCAGTCCTTGAGTTATTCAGGAAGATGTGTGGAGAGACCCGAGAAGGAGAGGCTTGGAAATAGGGCAACTTGGGGGCCTGAGGCGACCAGCTTGAAACTGACTGAATCTTCTAGTGACTGTCTTGGCTTTATCTGTGCATAGCAGTTGAATGTGAACTCTACCTTCACTTTGGTGTTTGTATTTTTCCAGCTCGTTTTCTCCTTTAGTCTTTAGATGAGGAGAAAACTTTAAAGCTGAAACATTCATTTGCTTTCAAACACAAAAGTTCTTGGACAGGTTTATTTATTTAGATTGGATGAAACTATCACCTGTAGCCATCTCTAGTATTCTTTTTAAGCTTATTAACATCTTTTTTACAGCAGCTTTAGCTCTACTCAGGTAGTAGCATCAGTCTCTCTACTAGATAATGTTACTGGAACTGATTTTGTACATACTCAGTTGCACATTCATTCCGCGATGCCCTTGTTCGGGCAGCTATTCATATGTTCAACTAGCCTTCAAGGATGCTTGAATTTCTCAATGTGATCTTTTCTAGGATATTTACTATTTTTTAAAAAAAAAAAAACAACTTATTTTTTTATGTTCAAAACATTTCCCAAATTACAAACTAGTAACTGTGCCCTGTGGAAATTTTTGGGAAGCACAGAAATATGCAAAGAAAATAAAAACAAATACTGTCGTTAACACTTAATGGTACTACCGGATGAACTCTTGATATGTTTTTAGAAATAGACTTGAGATTTAAATTGAATATGAGACTTTAACATTCCAACATAAGCATGTCACATGACATTAAAAAGAATGAAATCATTATTTTAAAAGTCACATCATACTGTTTCATGGTATGAAAGTTTTGTTGTTTATCTAACCATTCCTCTCATGTTGGACAGGTAAGGGATTATAAATACTGTGATGAATATATTTACACATATATAGATATATTCATTTATGAATATCTACTTAGAGATTTTACAATTAGACTTATTAATAAAACATGATAAAAATATAAGAATCTTGTCAAATATTACAAAATTTATGGCAAGTTTGAGGCCAGCCTGGGCAACTTAGCAAGACCCTGTCTCAAAATAAATTAAAAGGGCTAGAAATGTAGCTCAGTTCAAAGGCCCTGGATTAGTTTCCCAGTACTACAGAAAATAACTGTTTTCGAAAATAGTGTATTCACTACTATAACCACCAGTAGGTTATGATTACGTTTATCTTATCAATCTCTGCCTGACTCTTGAACATTATTATTAATAAAATTTAAAAGCATCCTTTTGTATCTTTATTATGTTGATGATAATTTTTCACCTTCTTCATTCATAGAACAAAGTAATTATTGATTCAGAGTTTGCATTCTTATATTTTACTATTTGTCTTTTTGATTTTTATTATTTTCTAAAACAGCTTATTTCTTTTTTCTTCTACTGGTTGAACACTATAGCTGATTTTTAAATAGAATCTCACAGACATAAGCGCTTTCTTTGCAAAACTGTACTTATCTTTGTATTGGCTCTCAATTCCTTCATGCCCAGAATTTAAAATGTTTGTTTACTGAATGAATAAATGAGCAATGAAATAAATAGGTTACAAGTCATTACTTGAGTAGCAAATGTATATTATAGTCTAGATTTGTGGTATATTATACTTCAAGTTTTGAAGCAGTTTTTAAGAGAAAAATACAATATTTATCTATCACTGTTCTTGAACATATAAGCACAAACCATTAGAGGAAAAAAAACTACCAAATACTGACTCACAAAGACTCTACATTACCATTTAAAAATATTTCCATTCCAAAAAATCTTGGAGTAATGCTTCTGAAAATATTACATCTTCAATTTCATGTACACATTTCTTTTGTTGCATTTCTTCACAACAGTTTGGTTCCGATTGGAATGTAGTTGACTAATTTTCATGATGCTCTTGAGAAAAGAAAATAAAAACCAAAAATGACAAAAAGGAACATAATTTCATTTTTTAATTTTGCTTCATACCTTGTATTTAAATCTTTTTTATTTTTCCTTGGGGTAGGCGTTGTCTATCACTAGAGTTTCTCCTTCAAATGGCTGTCAGTTATTTTAAGCAGATTTTACACAATGCTTATTGAATTGCAATTTGCTTAGCAATGGACTTTCGAGCTCATTGGGAATTTCTCAAAGTGCTGACGATCACAAAAGCATACTGAGGACATTTTGTTGCATAATGTCTTTGTATTTAAGCATGTATTTTACATGAAGGAATACTTTTGACAATTTTTTCTTGCTTGAGTTGTTGAAACTTGTTATAGATATTAAATTATAATTTGAAAAAAGCTACATGAATATATTGTGGACCTATGACAAATATTTATTTTACCAATTAATGAAGGAAGCAATAGGACGACAAGTTCAAAAGAGGAAACAAGAGCCTAAAGGGTATATGTACTTACAGCCAGTAAAAGAAACAAATATCTCACATGCAAAACCTTAATGCTTTTCAGATCAGCAAACTCATGCCTTTGGGGGTTTCTTTGTTTTTACTTCTACATAGAAAATACCTGTGCCTACTTGTCAATGTTTATTTGCAAGTTATTAATCTTCTATAAATTAAGATCCAACACACACATATTTATACAAGTGAGCCTATTCTCATCCTTAACATAAGGGGTGATTAATATTTTATTTAAAAATTTGCATTTATGAAAAAACTTCAGCTGATTAAGCAAAAGTTCTCAGCTTCTTTGTAAAAATCTTTATCTCCTTATCTAATCTAATAAATATTTTCAAAGGGCTTATTAGGACTCACTGTCTGACAATAGAATAAAATATTCTGTGTCAGAGTGTTAGACTAATTTTAATTTTAGTTTTTATTAAAATCATGAGACATATGAATAGTCTTTAATATTATTACATAATAGCATATAAAAATAACAAAAGCCCTCATGTATATAACATAATCCAACTCAAGGAAAGTGATCGCTAATATCATTAAATTTCCTCATGTGTTTATATCTGTGATTCTTAAATTTGACTATCAACTTGATTTGCTTCAGAAATGCCTGTATTAGTAAGATTAGCAGCATACTTATTGTACAACTAGCATATTGAACTCAGGACAGCCAGAAATCAAAAATTTCTTCTACCAGTTGGAAGAACTGTGTCTGAGCTTGGAGGAAATGAGGATTGTAGGGCTATTTGATTGTGAACTCTTTTCTCTTTATTTTCACATACATATGTCATCTTCCTCTTCCAGTTACGTGGTCATCCCTCAGGAATGCATAAAACTCTTTGGGAAACATATGGCTATTGTTTCATTCGTCAAGGTACTATAGTTCAATTTTATGCATTGTCCCCAAAGGTGAATGATGAACTGTTTCAGGGTGTACCTGACTAAAGTAGTTTATAGCCTTAGATAGATTTGTGGGTAAAGGTCGGCTACATTGTCTTTGCCTTGTTTTACTTTCCATTCTTTTATTTACAGCAGAGAGTTATCTCATATTCCCTTAATGCCAACTTATTTTATATCTGTGAACCCTTGGTTCATGTGAATCTGAGCAGAATGAACAGCTGGAGGAAAGTCTGGTGTCTATTTTATTACCTCCTATTTGCAAACAGTGTCTGTGAAGATGAGTAATATTTTATAAAATATTATTCTGTGTTTTTCTTGGTGACCTAGTATGGTTATGGAGAATTCAGATCTAAATCTTTAGTTTCTTATTCAGAAAAAAATAAATGACAAAGATGTAAAAATCTTAATAACAATAATAGAAAGAACATAATGTATCAAAAGTTCTCCCTTTTGGTATAGATAGCAGATTCTGTAGTACAGTCTCCCTGGATACCCCAGGGAAAATCCTGAAAGCAGATCCTTTTATTTTTTATTTATTTATTTATTTTTAGCAGATCCTTTTAGAAGGAACCAGCACTATTTAAACTTTCCCATCATCGCCAAAGAGAGTTTCTGTCTGTGGGTAGATTCATGGAGAGAGCTAAAGAAAATCTCATCAAAGTTGGCCAAACGGAGGGAAAGTCAAATCTTGAATGACAGTATCAATTTGCACATGACCTTTAATCAAAAATTATACTCTAAATTTTAGTGAAATCTGCCTGTCATTTCAGATTCTCTGCAAATAATTGAACCTTATTCTCCCTTGCGTCATACAAATAGTGACCAGAAAACATTAGCAGGAAGTTCCAAAGGGAACCTGAACCCTGTGATTCAAGAATCTGGGATGTGAAGGTGAAAGGCCTCCAGGTGAGTTGAAAGCCTCTTCTCCTGCTCCTTAGGGAAGGTCTGGTTTTATCTCATTAGGGAAGGCAATAATCTCCAACTTCACAAATAGATGAAGATTTTTTATGCTCTTGTGAAAGGTCATCAGGACTAGTAATTCTTTATCATGTCAGAAAGAGAAAATCAGTTGAAATGTGAGTGTAAGCAGAAGAGAGCCGTAGGGGAAACCTGGAATTGATTTCCCCCTTGTTTTCCTTGGTGCTACAGAAAATAGATCCAGCTGTTTGCTGTCAAAAGAAAGCATGAGGTGCCTTGTAGTTGCCTCCCTTTCAGGAAGGGGTTAAGAAAGAGGCCACAGTTTCATCCTACTTTTATTATCAAGAGCTTGAAGGGACAGGCTGGATAAAGATAGTCTTTATGCTGCCAGTCTGATATTTGTGTATTCAGTTGCAAGTAGAAAATGGATATTTAAGAGAAAACTTTATTCTTCTCTAAAAATTAGCTATTTTTAATTATGAGATTTGCTTTGGAAGAGCTTGAACTATTTCGTTTTTATTACTTATTCTTGCTAGCACTATACAGCTCCTATAAACAAATAGAAAACCAACAAGGAGCCTCTGTAAAAATGTCCTATTGAAACCCAATGAATTATAGTAGAAAATCTTTTTTAGTATTTTTAATTTAATGTTATTCTAAAGAAACTAGTATTCATTTAATATTTTTGGTATATCAATTTGCACATCAAATTGTTATGTATAGGAACTTAATTACTATAATTTACAATTTATATATGTTCAGAGATTTGATGGAGAATATGTAACTTAAATATGACAGAGTGGTAGAAAATTTAAAATGTCATGATTTAAGTATTTATAAACATGAATTATGTAACTGTTTAAGTCATTGCTCTTAGCATAGACAGGGGACAATCATCCTGTAGAGTGGAATGCATTTACATTGCCAATTTGTGGGTCTATTAATCCTTGCACTGGAAAATTTATTACCTGAGCCACACAGAGTTGGGAAAAGTTGGTTTTTCAAAGAGTGGTATGCACTATGGTGTCTGTGGATTTTGCTACAGTCTTGGGGGTGCCCTCAAGATACCTACCTAGGATGCGTGTTCCTAGTGTTGCTCAGGTAACCCATTTGGCCGGCTAGGTTAGAATGCAAACTATTTCTGTGTCTTTAGCCATGCTATCCACTTAATACTGCTCTCTCCTTGAGAATGGGAGTCTGGGAGAAAGAGCACAGACCCAATTTACAGACTTAGCATTTCCTAGGATTCACCCAGGAGGGGGAAAAAAGGCATTATGACATTGGGTAAATTTGTGTCCTAAAAGTGCAGTTTTTCTTAAAAGTACAATTTTAAAATTATGATTTTCTTTGTGCCCTTTCTACCTACTTTTTCTACTCTATCCTCAGACTGGCTACTAATATGATATGACTTTGACTTTTTGAATAACTACAAGTCCCCTGCAGCAAAGCAGGAGAATATATTAATTAGCTTCACAGGTTTCTTTCTTTCCTTGAATATCCAACACTCCAGGGCATTATTGGTTTCCAGAGCATTCTTAAACCATCTTCATTTTTTGTGAGCAGCTTTTTCTTCTATTTTCTAATTTTTTTCTTTCCTTTATCCCCTCAGAATTTCAATGAGTCAAGCTTCTAATGTCCATCAGTTAAAACCTGCAAACTATTTTTAATGAGGAAGAATACTAAGTTTGTATTGAAACAAAGAGAAGCTTGTTATTGCATCCCTCATAGCTCCTTGGCAATAATTGAGAAAGAATTCTTGAATTAACTGGCGACTCTAAATACATATGATCTAAAATGGATAGCTCACTCCAGTAGCACATGTATGTAATCTTGAAATACAAGATTAGGGCGTGCAAAGCTGGTTAGGGAAGTAGATGTGATCTGTTAATTACAAAGATCCCAAACACGTGCATGGAACCGTTTGCAAAGCCCCGTAGGTGGACTTCTCGTGAGAACTCCAGCAGGTTTTCAATAGGATGGCCTAGACCTGACGTCAGTCTGGGGCGTGGGATCCCAGCACCCGTAGGTAGAAGTTCTCGTGGGTTTCCTCGAGATTTGACGGTACAAAAGAAACAGACGCCAAGGAGAACTTGCTTTCATGACTTTCTTTACGGTATCATGTTCTGCTTTCTCCAGGGTGTCCTTTCACTGGACCCAAGCTTGGCAGAACCAGTTTCTCTCTGACTCTTCTCTTTTAGTTTTTCAAATAAACTTTGTGACTGGTTTTTGCCTATTTCATCCAATCCTTTGTTCGAGATGAGAAGAACCTGGATTTCAACTCCAGCGGGAGAGGCGAGCGACCCAGAACCCAGTAATGTTTAACCGGTGAGCCACTTTTGGAAGGAGCCACCTGATAACATTTTGAAGTAGCCAGGAGATTCCAATAACAATCTCACCACTCTGGGAGGCTAAGGTAAGAGAATTACAGATTTGAAACCAGCCTGGGCAATTTAACAGTTTAGAGAGACCCTGTCTCCAAAATATTTTAAAAATGGCTGATACCTCAATGGGAAGGCCTTGGGCTCAATCCCCAGCACTGCTCCACCATAAATATATATAGTCTAAATTTCCTTATAGTCTAAATTTTCCACCTTTGTTGAATTTAAAAGAGTATCAATTGGTTGATAAGTCAAATAATCTTGAAATTTCAGTTGGAATTCTTCAAAGCGGAATCAACAGACAAGCAAGAGTTAGTGTGCCAATGATACTTAATGATTATGAGTGCATGTTAGTATATATTTGATATATTCGTAGTCCTGAAAACAAACTTGCCTTTCACAGCCTCTCTGAAAATGTGGAAGGCTGCCTAAATTGCATTGTTAATGGAAGTTAGCTGTGTGTATGTATATACTTAATTCACATACTGTAGGTCAAACATTTTAAACCTTGAGAATTGCCTAAACTGAATGTTGAATAATGGGGTTTATGGGTACATACTTGATATTCTAATCGAATTGTGAATATTATTTTT
Organism: Hystrix cristata; assembly: GCA_004026905.1. Classification (NCBI taxonomy): domain Eukaryota; kingdom Metazoa; phylum Chordata; class Mammalia; order Rodentia; family Hystricidae; genus Hystrix; species Hystrix cristata. The sequence goes on along the minus strand of PVJO010030423.1, from coordinate 7,356 downwards.
CTACTTTTGTGTAAACCTTTCTAAAAATGAAAATCAAATTTTACAGAGCTTTTTATACAAACCATAATTTTAAAACCAGAAATTTCTCTATTGGCAAAGGCTTAACGTTTTAGTGGGAACCTAACCAGCAGAACAACAAATCTTTGCATCCAAATTAGCAGGAAAAGAGTTTAAAATAAAGTGTTTGCTTCATTTTTGTATTATGTACCTGAGTATCCTGGAAGGGTTACTTTTTTCTTGTCTAAAGTCTTTGGAGTCTTCTTACCACTCCAGAGATGTTTTTTTGGCAGTGGAGATAACACCAAGAGAATAGAACACTTGTAGGTCATATATTATTACCCCCCGAGACAGGGATCTCTCTTACAGAAGAGAAATCTTTTGCCAAGTTTAGCTTATGCTAAAATATTATGGTGCTGTATATTAGGGTTCTCCAGAGAAACAGAATTAAAAGGTTTTATACATATCTGCAAGCTGGAGACCCAGGACCGCCCGGGTGTGCAGTTTAATGAGGTAAGTTCACACCCGAGGTCAAGAAAAGGCCAATATCCCAGTTCAGTAGTCGGGCAGAGAGAGAATTCTTCTTTTAGAGTAATTCTTACCCTACTCATGTTACTGTGGGTGACAGGGTCCCAGGACAAGTTTCCAGGTTTTGGTGTGCAATGAACAAGGAACTGTATATTGCACACAATGGTGAGGAAAAAGCAGCTAAGTGTAATGAAGCATGAAGAATGAAGGTTCGCCCAGAATGAGCAGGCTCATACAGGCAGAAAGGACATGGCACAGGGACCAAAAGTGCTGGGTTTAAGAATTCTGAAATGTCTAACTGGGCCTGCCACTGGGTCTTTTGGCGTGATTGACAACATGATTGGCAGGATGCTGAGTCGTATCAGTTGTATCTACTGTGCATGTCCTTTCCCATAATTCACTGTTACAATGGGACAGATGAGATGCAGTCTATAAGTATGAAACTTTAACAAGGTCCAAGGTCATCATAGATGCTCACAGCAGGTCTAACGCGTGTGTCCTAGCTTGAAATTTTAGAGATTTTCAGAGGTCTTTGTTATTCTTGTCTCTGCCTCTAGGTAGCAGACCTTAGGACAAAGGTCAGGGGGTTGGCTCTGGGGTGTTGCCCAGGTTGAGGTGATTGGAGAGGGGTGGTCCCGAAGCCCCTAGTGGGCTGTCTATATTTTCTGGGTTCTCCTGCACACCTACCTGCCACAGGGCAAGGCAATCCGCTTTCCTCTGTCCACCTCTTCAAATGCTCGTCTGTCCCGGAAGTATCTGCACAGACACACACAGAAGTAATATTTAGTCAGCTGTGTATCACCAGACCTCATCATGTCTACACATAAAATTAACCACAATGTCCTGGTTTTTCAGAAAATGTGTTTTCAAATAGTTTTTTTTCTCCTATATTTAAAAAAATCTATTATTTCTTTGGTAATTTTCATTGTTTTAAATAATTGGTTCAGTCTAACTCCATGCTTTTAAAAGTAATGAATGCTTAATGATTTTCTCTTATGTGTATACTTTATCTACTTTAATTTCTTGGACTGTCAAATGTAATTTAATTGGTAAAGTACACTATTGTGAAAGTGAGAAGGAGTATCTCATCATGGTTATAAGTATAGTATATCAATATAAAATATAGATATCTGAGTTTGAATCTCAGCTCCAGTACTTACTGGGGTAGGTGCTTTTGTATAGGACAAGCACACCCTCTACACTTCATCATCCTTATCTGTACAACAAACAATGGGGTCTACTTTCTATATTTTTTGAAGAATAAAGGAAACAATATATGTATAGTACTTAGCATGTTAAGATGTACTATAAAAAGGTAACACATTTACCAAATGTCATTTATCAGGCCTTTAATCTTCACCTGTGTTATTCAGTCAAAATTATGTTTTCCTTAGCACTGGTTCTTAATAAACAGTGTCTATCAGAATTACCTGGAAAAAAAATTTTTTTTCAAAAAAACACATGCTATAATGAATGAGAAAAATGACAAATGGGGCCAACTGTTTGTATTTTGAAAAAATTACTCAGGTTATTCTTATGGCCATTATTCAGCATCCAAATTGGATGGAACATAGTTCAAAGTAGATGGTGTTTTATGCACCTGAATTTCCTGAAAGTATTTTTATTTTTCTCTGAAAATATTCATTTCTTTTAACCATACCAGGGATTTTTTTTTGTCAGTAGAGATAAAGCTTAGAAAATTGAATACTTGTAAGTAATTTTTCAGTAGATTAATTTATGACTGCTCAGATTGAAAACCTGAAAAAATATTTTCACCCTTTTCAAGTAGATAATACAATGAATTTGTTTAGAAAAGGTAGAATGTGACATTAAAAATACGATTAAACAGACAAAAGCCAATGGTTAACCGTTATTTCTACTAAAGTAAATTTTTTAAAAAAAAATCAACATAAGCTTACTTTAGGTATAGGTTTCTTTGCTTAGGGAAGTGCCTTCGGCGTAGTTGGAGACAGGGAAGAGTGAGAGAAAGAAGTGACCACTAAAGCGATGGATGGTTTTTGAAATGAGTAACTCTGAGATCAAGGATCTTCACTAGTTAATGTCATTGACTCTAAATGGACAAATAATTTGAAGCACATTTCCCGTGTTCATTGTATCCCTGCAGGGAAGGCTCATTTCCTGGCAAAATCTACTCTTTACTCTGAAGTTTAACTTATACTTTAAAGCAATTTCATTTTTACATTTCAGAAACCCCTAGAAGATGTAGGATGGCAAACCAAATGTAGAAAATCCATATTATATAACAAGTAAAATCCAATGGCACATTTTTAATTTTGGAAATGTAATCCTTTTTCCTTTTAATTCATTTTGAAGTATTTCCACCACTCTGGAAAATACAAAAAACGTGGTTTATAGAGTATGACACTTGGGTACTGAAGTTACACTGAGCCTCTGTCCCACACTAATCATTATAAGAAATAACATTTCTGGAGACCAGTTAAAAGTTCTGTCATTTTTCTATTCTAAGGACCTCATTGGGAAGAAAAACTAGAGGCTTGACTTTCCTCTAACCTTTTCCTTCTTTATATAAAAAATCCAATTTATTTGATGGAAGTCGTATTACTAAATATTCATTGTGATAAAAATGCGATCTTTTGCATATTATGTAAATTGAGTCTCTATGAAGTTTTGAAGTAGGCATTAAAGTGTATAGTTTTAAGATGAGAAAAGCAAAGCTAAAAAAGTTGATTTCTCCAAATCCCACCTCATATATGAGGGAGGTAAGACCAGGACCTGGGAGAGAGCAACTCCAGAGCACATTGCTTTCTCGTGTGGCGTCACTTTAGAAAGTGCTCCTTAAGCAGGTATTCACTAATTCACTTTCTGAGATTAACTTCATTTTATTTTATTTTTTTGAGACAGGGTTCTGCTATATAATCTAAGCTGCACTTGCACTCGCACTCCTCCTGCCCCAGCTTCCCAGAGTGTTGGATTACAGGACCATGCCACCATGCTTGGCTTCCTGAAGTGTTTTAAATTCTCAGGAGTCTTTACTGGAGAGTAGTCTGGTCTAATTTACCACTGTGAAAGTCAAGTCTTCATGAGAATCTGCTAGAATAGAAATATAACCTATCTTCAAAAATTCTTCTGAGGCTTAATACTGGAAGTTCTTTTGCTACTAAAATTTTCTTCCCATTATATTCCTATTTAAATTTTTTGCTTGATATTCGGTTTTCAGTAGATACTTTCTAATTTTGAAATTCTAACTTACATAAGCTACAATTTGGATGTCAGTTTCAGTTGTCATATGCAGTTAATATATTTTCTAGCCTCATATTTTTCATGGAAATGAGATAGTCTGGACAGAAAAAAAATGCTTTCTCAACATTTTCCATGCAAAGTTTCTCTTAATTGTGTAAATCACAGTAATGGTTGAGAATGGTCAAATTTTAACTTCATTTTTAAAATAAACTCAAGACCATTCAGCTAAATATTTGAAATATACACATATAATCCAACTAGCCAAAGTTGAAATATGGTCAGTGAGGCCATCAGTTATTAGCTCACGCATTCACATTTAAATAGTCAAGGTAAATGGAAAAGGATTGTTTAAAAATTGCGTTAAGAGATTTGAGGTCAAATATTATCAAAGTCTGAATTTTTATCCTTGACATCTCATATCAAGTGCAGACCTTTTTTGGGGTTTCTTCTTTCAATTGACTACATCTCCTTTCTAACCTAGCTTACTTGCTCTTTGTAGGAAGCTGAGCACAATTTCATACATGACTTTTCAAAATAATTATGTATTATTCCTTTGAGATTAGATTTAACATAAATCTCTTTGTCCTTGTCTTAGATAGAACTTTTATAAAATATCTGAAAAGACTCCATTGTGTTACTATTTCATCAGAAAACCGAGGCACAGAAAGAAATGTGTTTAAATCTGACACACTGCGTGTTATGGATGTGGGTGTCTCTGAGTTCTCACTGTTGGATTGCAACTGGATTTGCTTAAATGGGATACTTTGGATAGGTGTCTGTGATGCTGCCTGATGTGAATGGAGAAGTGCCACCGTGATCTGAGGTTGTACTTTGAGGATGTTCAACTTTCCTGCAAAGATGAAAAAAATAAAAACTTGGCATTGTGTACATCAGTAACCCCAGCTACATGTGAGGCTGAGGGTGGAGGGTCATAGATTCAAGGCCAACCGGGAAGCTTAGAGAGATGCCGTCCTTCCAAAAACAGAAAATAAAAGAAAAGCAAAAGATGAAAAAAATAAAATGTGAGAGACAAGAAACTCTCAACATAGATAGTACATAAGTTAACTGATTATGAATTCAAACAGTGTGAGAAATAATAAGCATGTATAATAAAACCAGAAGTTGCTTGTATAATGAGAGCAGAATTGACATGCTAAGGATAAAAAGTAATATGTGAACCTTAGCAAAAATGAGTAGAATCAATAGAAAAGTAGAATACACAAAAGGACAAGAGCTGGGTGGGTTGGAAAAAACAAGCACTAGTCCTGCAACTTTTAGGCTCAAAACATCTGCCCCTACACCAGCCACCTTTGGGGACTCCCAGCATGTTTGGAGTCTGACTCCACGTCGCTATCCAGGACATATAAATAAAACCCTCACATGACAAGCTACTTCAGCAGCTTTTGTGTACTCATGCCCGTGTTTCTGACTGGGCAAGTGCATTTCACTGACCTGGGGAGATTTCTTGGCCCTTCCTCAAACGTTGACTCTGGCGCGCTAACAACCGCACTTGTTAAAGGGAAGATTAATACAGCCTAGAAACAGAAGACAGGAACTCTGTGTAATCCCACACCATGGCAGTGTTCTTTTTGCTTTTTTGCTGTACGTGTAAACCAGTTCAATCACCTGTGTGACTTGAGCATTTTAACTGGATCTCTGGGCATTTCTGCCTCAGGGACAGCTCACCTGCTAGTGTGCTTTGGAGGGGTATTGCTGCTGTGGGATAATTTCCCGCAGGACCCTGACCTCACTCACCTTTGTAGGGCAGAAGGCCTGGCCTTTCACTGCTGCTCACAAGTAAGGATGACCCACCTCCCATGCTGGGGTAGTGAGGATCCTTAACTTAACCTATTAGGAACTAGTAGGAACTACTAGTAACAATCCTCCCAAACAACTTTGTCAGTGCAGACAGGACGGTGCAGTATAGGCCTGCCTGCCTCTGAACTGTGGTGGTGTGTGTATGGAGGCCTCATGGGAAAACCAGGACTCCTATTTCCACCCAGCAGTAATGAGGAGCCCCTGTCCCCATCTTGTGCCATTGTAGACTGGATGAAGGACCTGGATTTCTGCTGCTCACTGAGAGTAAAGAGGGTATCTCTGTTACCTCTCCTGGCTACCAGCTCTACTAGAGAAGTGTCAGAGAGAGCCAAGTAAAACAGAGGATTAGGTAGCCCCAAGACACATAATACACCAAGTCTAAATTTCAGTAAAAATGCCCTATTATATCAAGAACTTAGAAAATTCTCAACTTGAATATAAAGCATAATAATCAGTAGATACTAACACAAAATGGCAGAGATGTTAGGATTATGAGACAAAGAGCAGCATTTTACTTAGCACAGAACACGAGAAGATGTTCAACATCATTAGGCATTAGGGAAATGAAAATTAAGACCGCAATGGACTATCACTACATCCACTTCCTAGTGGCTAAAATAATAAAACTGACAGTGCAAAAACACTGGTGAGGATACAGAAAAACTGAATCATTTCTAGCTTGATGTTTATAATACAAAATGGTAAAACCATATCAAAAAATACTTGGCATTTTCTTAAAAAAATTAAACATGTAGGTATCTGTACATTCATTACAGAAAAAAGAAAACTATATTCACATGAAAACCTGTAAGTGAATATTCACAGCATTTAGTTGGGGTAGCCAAGAACAGGGAAACCTCTTCAGTGAGTATTGATTAAACGTACTGTGGTACCTCCACACCAGACAATACACTCAGCAGTGAAAGGAGCAAGCTATTGATACAGTAAACAATCTGAATAAGTCTTCAGCGATTTATGCTGAGCAAAAAAAGCTGATTCCTAAGGGATCCCTATAGTATAATTCCACTATGTAACATCTTTAAAATAAAGTGGAGAACAGTGGTTGCCAGGGGTAAAGGACTAGGTGAATGGTAAGGGGGATGGGAAGGACTTCAGTGTGGAAATAAAAGTATAGCAACTGAGATCTTTGTGGTGATAAAAATATTCTGTATCTGGACTGTATTGTCAGTGTTCTAGAGGTTACGATATTGTATTGTCATTTTTCAGGATGTTGCCATTAGAGGACTATAAATTATACAGAGAGCTTTTTCTGTATTACTTCTCACAACTGTATATGAATCTACAATTATCTCAAAATGAGAAGCTTAAATTAATTCAACAGCGGATACAATATGGGTGCAGATTATTTAGTTATATAATTTGTACCTTAAAAATTAACATTATTGTTAAAATGGAACATATTGATGTGCAATTTATAATTACCACTTACATTTATAATTACCTGATAATTTGAGCAAGTCAGTTTGTTTCCCAGGTCTGGAATCATAAACAGTTCACAGGAAGAGATGGCCACAAATTATGATGTAGCAACATAGAGAAATACAAATGTAATTTTATAAAAAGTGAATGCAGCAGAATCTGGATTTTTCTTTGTACCATGTGTCAAAGATGATCCTACTTGAGTTCCAAGAGTGTGGTAAAGTCAGTGTAATAATATAATCAAAATAGGAGATAACAGGGTAGTAATTATGAGGAGTGCAGTGGTGCCCCAATATACAGCCTAAACTTACCTTTGTGAATCCACTAAAAATAGAGGGAAAGCCAGAGCTG
>PVJO010030422.1:0-15506 GCA_004026905.1 Hystrix cristata | reverse complement strand
AGATCCTTCGTATTGTCTCCTTCTTTTTCATTCACTCCTATCACTCTTATATTGTTCCTCTTTGCATCATCTTGCAGAAGTTGTAGTGATATTTCATATTCTCTAGCTATTTTTAAGAGGTCTTTCTTTTCATTCTCATTAATTGCTGATCTGTCTTCTAGTTCTGAGATTCTATCTTCGCTCTCATTCATTCGGCTCCATATACTTTCCAGCGAGTTTTTTATTTCTTGGATATCTTTATGGATCTGTTTCATGGACTCTATTTCTTTGCTAAGTTGTATATTCAAATTTTCGATTGTTTTTCTTAGTTCCTCTGTTTTTTTATCTGTGTCTACCCTGAACTCACTAAGCAAATCTTTCATTATGTTGGTCATCTCTTTCCTGACCTTGTCTATTACCTCTAGCTTGATGTTCTCTATTGCCATGACTATCTGTTTTTCAACTTCTGTTGCTATCATCTCTGGGAGTTTGGTTGGGTGTCTTCTGACATCCTCGATGTCATTCTCCTCTGTATTTATTCTGGGTGGGCTTGGGGTCTGGGGTTGTGTTTTGCCTCTATGTCTGGTCATTTTCTTTGTATACATCTGTACTTTATCCCTCTTGGCTTGTTCTCCAAGTTGGTTTGATATTTTCTTTGTATGAGGTTAGAAAAAGATATTTAATAGTGTCCTCCTCGGAAATGTCTGTTTTTGTGGTTTCTTCTGGGCATACATACGTATTTCTTGGCTTTTATGACCTTTATGCCTCCAGGGTTATCTTCAATGATAAGGTCAAGGTTGGCTCTACTTGGTAATGGTGGTTTCGGAGAGGGGAAGGGTAAAGAGAGTAACAAAGAAAAGACTAAAAGAGGGACAATGGCAGGAGAAAGAAGAAGAGAATACACAAACATACAGATAAGCAAAAAAAAAAAAAAAAAGAGAGAGGCTGGGGGAAGAGCAGAGGACAGTGTTACCCGTGTTGAGACCCCAACCTTATTCACATATTTTGATGGATCCAGACCCTGCTGGTGCATGGGCTGGCTCTGTGCCCCGGCTGTAGCCACCTGGGGCGGGCGGTGGGGGCAGGGCCTAGCAAGGCTGGCCAGACTCTCTCACGTCACTCCGCCGTATTCTGTAGAGTAGGAGGCTGGCGACGCTGTTCACGGGCCACCCCACCAAATCCAGGCAGGTCCCTGCAGCTAGCAGTCCAGTTAGGGAACCTGCGGGCTGGCTCTGTGCCCCGGCTGTAGCCACCTAGGGCCTCTGCTTCCCCTTCTAATTTTATCTCTACTTATTTTTCTATTCTCTTTTTTCCTCTATGATACAAGAGGTACTTGCATTTACCTAGAATTGCTGAAGGATTCTGTCTATGGAAACCTACTTTGAAGTTGGAGAAAAGTTCACTTTCTGAACTTTCATTCTTCTCGGGGCCAAGAATGTGTCTCAATAAATTATTCTTCTCTTTGAAAAGCCCTAGTGTCGTGACCATTGAACATTTTGGTAACAGTCATGCACTGTATCGCACAGCTCCAGCTTCCCTGTAGATCAAGAGCTGGTTGATGGCAACACCCAGCCTAGATCTTCTCTCAGCTTTGTGAAAAGAACTCTTTCTTGGTGATAAATTTAGCCAAAGCATAGCTCTAGAAATCTTTCAGGCTTAATAAGGAAGATGTGGGCTTAAGCTTTCTACAAACATCGTATCGAGGATTCTTTTGGGCAAAGCCTAGCCTAGAAGCCCGGAGTGCAGAAGTCACTGAGAATTGGGCTACAGAGAGCAACGAGCTACATGGTCTCTTACAGTCTGCACCGTCTCATAATGAAGAGAAACAAGAAAAATCAATCCTTACCTTCCAAGGGACGAGGTCGGTAACATTCGAACCAAGGGTTGTAAAAACTTAGCAATGGCCGCTTGGCTAGGAATGGTGGCTGGGAGACACTTTTAAAATGGTGGCACTGAGTTGGGCCCAGGAGGACAGAGGGACATAAGGAGCAAAAGCTAAAAGTAAGGGGCTGCCAGGCGAGTCTGAGCGTGAGAGGTTGGTGTGGGAAAGGAGAAGCTTTCGGCAAGAAGTTGGGCTTTACACCTCTGGTACATTCGCAGGGTGAATGGATTTGCCTTTGTCCGGCGTTCAAATTGCTCTAGCAGAGGTAAGTAGGTCTGTGTGAAGGTTAATTCTATGTGACTTCTTCACTGAGCTAGGGATGCCCAAATAGCTGGAAAAACGTTATTCTTGATTGTGCCTGTGTGCATTTTCCCAGAAGAACTTAGTCCTGGTATCAGTGGACCGAGAAGAAAGTCTGGCCCTTGCGGGTGCGCACAGCTCGTGTGCTATCCGCGAGGGTCCCTGTACACCCAGAAGGCAGGAGGAGGCGTTCTCGCTGGGGCATCAGGGGCCTGGGCCCTCGGGACTCCAGCCTTGGGCTGTAATCACAGGATCAGTTTGCTGGACTCAGACTGGATCACACCACCAGCTTCCGTTGCTCTCCAATTTGGCTTTTCCCCTCTTCAGAAAGATTTTCTTTCCGTTTCAAAAAACCCCTTATGTTTGCCGCCACTTCCCGAGTTTAGTCTGCCCTCTTGAAGAAATGTCACACTTACAAACACTATATTCACATGTTCCACCAACACTATTATGAATCTGTTAGGGTGTATACTTGCAAATATTTTGTTTCACTGTGTTTTATGCCTTAGGCAATGTCATGCTCACATTACTGCACACACAGGAGGGAGGCAAGCATGGAATAGCAGTGCCTTGCTAGTTACCAAATCCGTCACTTCTTCCTTGTCAGTGGCTTTCATTTTGTCCTTTCTTCACTCGAGCCCTTGCCATTATCATCCCCAGATGGGATCCTCCTTCCTGCCTGGGATGCTTTATTAGCGTTCTTGAGTGCAAAAAAAACAGAAACGGATTCTGCTTGACTAATTCAAAAAGTGAGCAAATTGAAAGGCCTTTGGGAAGCTTACAGAATTATAAGGAAGGTGCAGAATTGGGCGTGGCGGCAAGGAAAAGGAGCTTCCTTGGCCAGACTCCAGGGAGGGCCGCCCCACAAGCACAGCCCAGCTGAGACACCGTGCCCCTGACTGTGACGTGTGCAGCTGCGCATAGTCTCTGCCGCTGCTCCGCATGCGCAGTCCAGCGGCAGGTCCCCGCCGGGTGTCTGATGCCCAGAGTTGGTGCCCTGCCTGCCCTGTTTCTGGGGACGCCGAGCTCAACTCTGCGGCGGGACCACCTCCCACTCGGCCCACGAATGCTGCAGATGGAAGAACTAGGGTCAGAAAGAGTGAAACACACCCGCATTTGAGCTGCAGGAAGAGGAGCATCTGTCCGGAAAACCCTCAGTGCTAATCTCAAGCACCGCCCCAGGTGTGTTCCGTGCCCTGACGATGCAGACCGCAGGTCCTTCGGGGCCTGGATGTGACACTCGGTGGCAGAGGGTGGCCCTGGGTTTAACCTCAGCACCGAGAAAACTAAAGAACAACAAGACCCGATTCTTACCCATTACGTTGTTGCTCTATTTTTTCATGTTGACTCTACAACAGTTTCCAGTTAAAACCTCAACCTAATATTCCCCAAACATTCCATTAATTGATGTACATCACATACGCAGACTTTTCTCTCATTATTATAACATAAATTCTGAAGCTATAATGATCATCCCACGGTTTTTGTACATCATTCTTCTTTGTTCTCTAAAAACCATTCATGCCATCGTTTCTCCCCAGCTCCTGCCCGAACTCCTGTTTGTGCCGCAGGTAGCTCCCTCTTGATGTCTTTTGCCTCCTTTGCGATTCTACTGGAGAATCAGTAGCAATTCTGGAGTCCTCATGAATTCAAGGTGCCCTTATTGTGAAAGCACACATTTGTGATTACCAGTCACACCTGCACCTTTATTCGTACATACTCTTTATAGATCCACTTCTACTTTTAACTAAAGATGTGTTTTTACCTCCTCGAGTCGGCTGTAAATTATTTAGAAGCATGAACCGTGACATCTGTTGTCTGTCTTCTGCCGCATCTAGCACCGAGTGCGTGGAGCAGCTGAGCAGATGTCTGGCCAGGGTCACCTACCACCACACTCTAACAAGGAACTGACGACCCTGCAGCCAGCTCTTTCCAGGCTGAGCTTGTGTTCTGTCCCAAAAGTGCCAGTTTAGGTAGAGTCTGTTTGTCATTTCACAAGTAATACAAACTCCGTGTCACAAAAGGAAGCAGGTAAAGGTGAGTGGGCACCAGGGCACTGTCATTCCTAGAAAGGAATGTCCAGGTGACATCAACGGTGTCATCTTTATAGAGGAAAGATGGCAGTATTATAAATTTATGTAGTAAGTTTCTGTCCCACACTCTATAATCTTCTCAGGCTTTGCAAAGTTAAAACTGAAGAGAAATGGGCCTCATTTAAGAATCTGATTATTTTGTCATCATCACAGAATGACATATTAATTGGACAGTAAGTTTGCAACATGCCCTTGTAAATACAAACAAAATGTGTTTTTTATAGATTTTGCAAAAACAGATGCCTGTTTCTCACATAAAGTTCCCTTTTGGTGCTGTCAGGAGCAGTACTTTTGACAGAGTGAGTTTCAGCAGATGGCATTACGATGCAATAAAATGAGAGAGGCTTCCAAGCACACCCTATTTCCTTGTCATGAGAGGGCCAGAGGAATATTTGACGTTTTTAAATGTGTCCCTCTGACTCTCCTCATACATGTAAGTGTGTTATTGCATAAGTACTGAATTTTTAATTATGAGTCTCTTTGTTAGGTGAGATAGTGTGTGTTGATACCTGTCTGCACACCCAAAGCGGATTTTCACTGTATCTATCAGACAAGGAATGCAGTACAAGGGATTTGGAAGTAGGGAGCTCGGACTCCCACCGGAGAGCCCTGCAGAGAGCGCTGTCCGGTCCTGGGGCTGCTCCACAGGTGTCCAATGGCTGCTAGGCACAGATGGCCGCGTCTCTGTTTGCATGCGGCTCTCCACATTTCCTTGCTAATACTTAGAGCGTGAGGAACCCTTAGAAAGCACAGTCCAGGAAGCCTGTTTAAAGGGATCCCAACACTGCTGTCTCCTCTCCTCACCAAAAAAATAAATAAAATTCTGGTTCTGTCAGTGGCCAATGAACTTCCCCTCGTGGAGTTACTGTGAGTGTCAGAGGACGTGATGGATGTGAAACAACAGCACGTTGCATCAGTGCCTGAAAGCTGGTGTCGCAAACTGCAGGTAGTTTTTGTACTTTCATGGTGCTGAATAACTGAGGTGAGGCAGGAAGTGGCATGAATTAAGTGCCTTCTTTTTCTATACAAGCTCCCTGCGGTAAGATTTGCCAGGTGAACAGTGACTCATGTGTTACGGCACAGCCCGGGGAGCGCGTGTCTGTCGCCGGCCCTCCAGCCCCCGTGTGCGTGACCGCGCCTTCGTGTGAACGTGCGGGCGTGTCCACTGAAACACACCTCACCTCACCGGACCTTGCTCACATCGCTTCTCCCCGAACTATCCAGGAAACCCTTTAATAGAGGAATCTTTAAATCCCGAGCTCTTACCTCCATGTTCAATTAAAGTTAAATGAATGATGAATGTTACAAAATTCAAAAATGAAATTGTCAATGAATCAAATAAAGAGCATTGATCAATATCTCTCGTCACTAGAATATAGATATATATAAAATGTGTGATTGAGGAAACGGAAATAAAATATCTAAAAATCTCTTCTGTGATTTTCTTAAAAGCCTTACTGATTTGTATGCATTTTCCTGAAAATGGGTAATAATGGACATTTTCATTTATAGTAAATTCTGTGTCTAATGACATTTTAAATGTATTACCTTCAGGAAAATAGCTTGAGAGACTTGAGTCCTGTCTTAATAATGTATTTTGTCTAGGTCTCAAATATGAAAGGATAAGTTTGAAAGTTTATAATATTGTGTTGTCTACAAAATTAAACTAAGAAAACTAAAATCTTGCAAAGTGTTATTACCAAATTCATGGTTTTGTAAAGTGTAATAAAGTAGTCTAAGTGTTAAAAGCACACAATATCAATGTGGAAAAATGAAAGCTACTAAAATACTATGTTACCTAAAGCAATGTAACTAAACTCCAATGCCCTTTTTCATAATCTCCACTGAAACATTTTCTTCAATTCCGTGTGCTTCTTTAACAACTGGCTCAGGGTACCACAAGGCTGGACATTAGTGCTATAGGGCTCGACCAGTATCATCTCTTCCTTCTTCCCCTGTACCAAAACTCAGCACACCCAGAAACATCCGAAATACAATGCACTCGCCACAAAAGTCCCTAACTAAAAACAGAACCGGTTCATAAAGAGCATAACAACTCAGGTATTAAAGTCACAGAGAAGATGTGAGACTTCCCAAGTGCCACAGGGGACATGTAGTTCCTTTTACAAACCCAACGGTACGTTCTGGGAATGGTGTCGAGTGATGTGCTCCTCGTCTTCAAGATCCTCCCATGAGCGAGCGGGAACTTGGTGAGTCGGGATGCATCCTGCAGAACTAGATCAGCCCCTTCTCCCTGGGGTATTCTAGATTCTTCATCCTCCAATGTTTTCTCTTTCTCTTTGCTCCCAAGAGTCCTTGCCAGTCCGTCATGTGGCAGTTGGTCCCACCGAGTTTATAACTTTCACCTTGTACTGTGGAACTTCCAAAATCACTGTAGATTCAGAACCGTCTAATTTGTGTCTCTACTGTGTTGCCGTGTAAAATATTTTAATTGTATTAACACTGATAAAGTAGCTTTCAAGTTCTTCTGAATCTCTTACTTATTTTCAAAATTGCACCCTTTTCCTGGCACGGTAATTGGGAAAGAGATTTTATCTTTTACTTTCAAGTACTGTATTAAAGTACTGTAATGAAAATATCATAGTTCTCTTATTTATAATTGTTGTTACAGGAGCTGTAGCCACAGTACTAGTATGAATCTGAATTGTGATGTAAAATATTTTGCTTCCTGTTAGTTTTTTTAAAGTCCGTATCATGGTATCTCTGAAAAAATTCATTTGTGCATGCATTAAACCAAAAACATAATCAAGCAGAATTGCGTTTGCTTTCAGGTAACGTTCTGTTTGGATTCCAGTAGCGTCTCTGGCATTGTGTCGGGCATTGTCCTCTTTGTAAGCAGGTCCCTTCTCCTACTTCCAAAGACAAAGTGCTAAATGTCAGTGTCTCTTATTTGACACTCTTGAGCCAAGTTTGCACAGGAAGAAAAGCAGGAAGAGTCTCCCCCAACTTAAAAGTTTTCCCATCATTTTCCACACCCAGCTTTATTTCAGTAGTTCAGGAAACTTTCTTTTTTCAATACTTACAAGGCAGATACACTATCGATTTCTACCTACCACACACTAAAAATAGACCCGAGTTCCTTCATCACTTGCTACTCCATCAAATCCTGCCGTTGCTGTCATTACCATTACTGCTGAGGAGGCTGGTGATGAGTGTGCAATCACACCAGGAGGAGTTGTAATCATCGTAGTAACTCCTGGCACTGGAGTTCTAAGCGTGTCAAGCACTCTGCGTTTCTGCTCCTTACCACACAGTGCAGAAGAAAGAAATCGGGGCTACCCAAGGAAACTCAACATTCAAATAAGATTTGTCTGATGCCAAAGTCTGTAATATTTTTGTCAAATGTGTTTACTGAAATATTTAACTTGATTTTTATTTAATGCTAGTGTAGGCAGGTGACTCTCTGCAAACTATAACTAAAGTATAAGAAAAGGTTCTTTTAATTTTATATAATTAATCTCATCTTGCTTTGGAGTGTTCGTTGCTCTTGGCGGAGGGTGAGAAAACTCTAACATGCCAATTAAAGGTGTTTCTGTAGCACTTGGTTTAAAACAGCATTCCAAGGAAAGGGGCCCACAGTTCAGATTCTTCGCCGGCAGGACTCTCTGTTTTCTGTCCACTGTGGTGCCAGACAGTAGAAAGAATGGGCAGCTGACGGCAACAAGGCGGGGCCACATTCCTGTCTGTGCCGTCTCTGTCGCAGTGGAGCTGCTGGAGCTAAGGTCCCGGCCTGTGGCCTAGAGTCATAAGGACTGCAGAGCCTGTACCCTCTGTCCCGGGGCTTTGCACCCCAAGTCACTCCTCCCCATCCCGGGCACATGGATTCCCGAATCTTTCTCCTTACATTCCATTTGAGCAGACCTCAATCAAAAAGAAATGACTGCTTAAAGTAGGAGAAAAACAACACAAGGAAGCAAGAAAAAGGAAAGTTGATTAATGTATTTTTTTAAAAACTACCGTCACTCTTCACGCTAAGAATACTGATCTCTAGGTCCTGTGTAGAAGATTGATCTCAAAAATGCAAACTAAAAAGGATCCGAGATGAGGTGTAAAATGTAGCCTAAGGCCTTGACCCAACAGTTAGATCGGTTCTAATAGTTTAGTGGATGCTGTTCTGTGTACAATTCAGTACTTTCAGTCTGTTTGTTTCCAAAGGCCATGATAGGTCAGAAATTGTGCGGCAACATCTCTTACGCTACGTGGCCCTCCTGGACCCTCTGCCTGCCTGCTTTGTGTGTCCAGTTCCACTCCTGTTGAAGCGTTTGAGTTTGACTTCAGCCTCTTCCGAAGTTGCAGAGTCTTACATTCCATCCAGTGTCACAGCTCAGTGTGATGTACAGAGTCCAGGTGTTGCCACAGGTACAAACTGTAGCTCCGCTTGGGACTCTGTGTTTCCTGAAAGCCTGGCATGTAAGTTAGACAAGTCTACAGGGCAGCATAATTGGTGGGGTTGGCCAGCTCTCCCCACACTGGGCGCCCAAAGCGGGCACAGCCTGTGACAGCCATATGTGGGTAATAATTTTCGTGGGGTGAGGTGCTCTCCAAGAACGTTCCCAATGTTTTTAGACATCAGGATATGTTGCAGGCACAGCAGGCATCATGTTTTCTGTTCCAGGTTTCTTTATATTTTATGGGCTTATGTACCGTGGAGAACATCAGGAAATCTCACCCGCAGCTTTTCCCTGCTCCTTCATCTCCTTCCACCATGCAGCAAAGCAGCAAAGCAGTTACACTGCACATGCTGCTAATTCCAAGTCCTCCAATTTCCCTGCATCGCTCTATCTTCACAACCGTGTTTCATATTTTTATCAAAGGAAGTTTGCATTTACTTATTCCTGATGTGTAGCCCTTCTGTCTGAGAAGGCTACAGAGCAGGATAGGGCTAGAGAGGTGAAGATGCATAGACGTTGCAGTGACCAGATCTTTGGAATAAATAAACCGGCCTTTGTGTGGAGTGCAGAAACTGGTACTGAATTTATACTTTCCCCCTTGACCAAAATACCATATTTAAAGTGCATGCTCATATATGAAGATAGATGCTCGTACAATGTCTATTAATAGACATTATTCAACACACAGTATAACATAACTAAAGGTGTACTTGTAACATTTTCTCCATTCACAATCCTCAAATTTGAAGATGTTGAAAGTCCTTCTAAGTCCTCCCTCACTATACTGTATTGCCAAAGAGAGAGAAGCAGAATTCCAGTCTCTCCTTGGAGAGAGCCAGCTGACATTATCTGGACAGGAAATCATTTTGGTAAAGAACTTTTGAAGAACCACCCACACACATATCTGGCTGTATCTAGACACAGTTTAATTGTTGTGTATGGACATTACTGTCATTAAATTTTAATGGACAACACGGTGCCTTTGACTAATACCGAACAGGGAATCAGAAATCTCCTTGTTACCGTTACATATTGCAAAGCCAGCCTCCTCCGTCCTTGCCGTCAGAAAAGCATTTCTACATCTTATCTCTCAGCTCATGTGATCTGTCTGCGATGGGGACTGTTGAAGATTCTGTGTTATCTCCACCTGCGACGAGCAACCAGCGGCACTGCGGGCTTCGTCAGGGTGGTTGTTCCATTAACGCTTCAGAGCATCACACCTCTGGAAAATATGGACACTTTTCTCTCTTGCTCTCACTGCCTGGGTGATGGAGATAATTAGTATTTTATTGACTCTTTCTTGTCAGCCATCCTTTTCAGGAAAGGATGTGATTACTTCTTAGTTCTGATAGAAAAAAACCACAGACCTCGGTGGATCAGACAAAGTAGGGAATCTGTGACAACCCCATGTCAGCCCGGTTGACAACTGCCCGGCTTGTTTATCTATGAAGCCTGCTAGTCTTTCAGGATCTGTGAGTTTTGTGGCAAAAGCAGGGCTGTTATTACCACTTAGTGCGTGTGATGTTGTCACGTGGCTGCAGCGCCCTGGGGGATGCCTCAGACAGCCCCATCACAGACTTTGCTAAACTCATCTGCAAAGTTTAGTTAACAGCCCTAAGTTTGCACTCTGTCTGATTCATTTCGCTAGTCTAAGTGGTGTTTTAATTTAACAGTGCACTGAGGCTACATATTAAATAGAAAATGCAATTAGGGCATATTCCTAGGTAGGATTTGACTCATCTCATAGAAACGAAGGTAAATTTTAAATTTTATTTTCCCAAATCCTTAATGTGTTGATGTTAGAAGTTCGGCTGTCCCAGAGATTTTAACAATAAGATTTTCTTGTATATATTCCAACTCATTAAATTTAAAAAGACTGATTGTATTAGAAAAATTGTATCTGTTGCGTTGAATTCCATTGCGTGAGTTCACTCCAGACAACCCAGTTGACAAACGTGTTGCCGGCTTACTGCATTCGGGTTATTTAAATCAATGGTAATGAATACACCCATGAAAGGGAAGTTTGCAATTCCAAGTTCTTTGAAAATTACCTCAGGGTTTAGAATGAAGTATGCATGTATTTTTGATGGTAGCGTGTATCGTAAATTGTAACTTATCAATAACTAGTGAAATTATTTGTTAAATGGATGCTGCACGGCAGCCTGGGATGTCAGCCATGGGGCAGCTGTGGGCCTAAGGATGGGATCAGTTAGGGAGTCTGTCACCAATGCTGTCCTCTCCAGAGGCCTGAGTCCAACCCCACTTTCTCCTTCCTCTTCCTTACACTCTGCTATTCTATCTCTTAGATTTCAGCAGTTTGTTTAGCTTCCCGCTTTCCTTTTTGTGTCCTTTTTTCTCCCAAAATGAGCACATGAGTGTGTCGCCTAGCACTGCATCGCACTAATAATTCTATCAGCTCCTAGAGGTTTTCTTCCTAAACTTCACAACCAGTCAGTCCTGCCCCAGCTGCGCTAACTGGCCATCTCTGATTGAACGTTGAGGTTTTTTCTGTGGTTTGCTAGTAAATAGTGCTTCTGTGGATAGCCTTGTACACTGCTTTTTGCATTGTTGGAGAAGAAACCTTAGAGAAACTTCCCAGAGGAGACTCCATTGAATCAAAGGCAGAACCTGTCTGCTTGCGGTAGCTCTTGCCTGATTCCCCATTTTCCACCCACCGGCAATGACTGAGGGGGGCTGTTTACCCCTAGGCTTTTCAAAGAACCCGTTGTCAAGCTTGTGGATTTTTGTGAGTCTGACTGCATCCCCCAGACAAGCCATGCAAACTAGCATCTCTCCTTTTCAAAGAGGATGTTGTATTCGGATCTTTCCCACCTTTCTGGTCAGGAGCTGGGCGTCAGGAAATTCCCTGACCTTCCTCACCTGACAATACATTTTGGCCTCCATTTCAAAGGCTTTTGCCCCATACTTGTGAGAAGGGCGTTGCCGGGTTTCCCCTGGATCGGGCTCTTTTTGTCCCATCTTGTCACCATACTGTTCATGTTTCAGTCATGCCCATGCAGTGAAGCCTTCATGAAACCCCGGAGGACAAGCGGGTCCCTTTTCTACAGGCCTTTTCTACAGGCCTCTTCATCTGTGTCTTTTGCAATGTCCTTTATAATAAACCGGTACTGTGTTTCCCTGAGTTCTGTGAGCTGCCCTAGCATGTGCATCAAACCCGAGCGGAGGGCTTGGGAAGCCCAGTTTCAGCACAGGCGAAAACATAACCCGGGGCCTGCAGCCAGCTGTGAAGTTGGGTGGGGATCAGTCTTGGAGTCTGCGCCCACCCCGCGGGGTCAGACACCACCGGCAGGTAGCGTCCCACAGAACCGAATCGGAAGGCGCCCAGCTGGGGCCCGCTGCTGCGGAAGGCTTGCGGGTGGTGTGGAAACCCACACACGTCTGCTCAGAAGTGCCCGTGTGGCGGGAGAGGCGGAGGGGAAGTGGAGTCGGGGCCTCGCTTTTCCCTCAATAGCATCAGACTGATTTTTGCACATTTCTCTTAGAGTTTTAGTCTCTTTTTTTGCTTCAATTTTAAAATTTAAGAAGAGTAACGCCTTACCACTAATCCAGATCTATAGGAAGGCTCGATGTAACGCACGAATGTTCTATCCTTGTTTGTCGTTTATCCTTTAACATTCTTTGTGCCGTACTGTGCTGTATGAGAGATTAATTTTTGCTTTCATGTAGTCACATTTGTCACATTTGAGTCATGATAGGAAAATCCTGCCTCGTATCCAAGTTATAAAGGAATTTAGTCCTGATACTCGCATCGTTGTCTTTCTTTTGCTTTGGAATTTACCAAAGTGACTACCACCGTGTCTCTTTAAGCTTTCTCTCTCCATCGGGCAAACTTTCTTCAATTTTTTCCTACAAATCATTCATTTCATTTAGGTTTTAATTTTGTTAGCAAGAGTGTGAGCAAATGATTTGTATTATTTTTATGATCGTGCCCCTCGTGGTGCTTCTACTTTGCTACATGTTACTTTTTAATCTTTACCTCATGTTTGTGTTGCTTGTTGAGTTTTTAAAAAGAAACAATTTTGATTACTGTCCCCCTTCTGTTTTCTACCATGTTAATTTTTGCTTTTATCCATTGTGTTCTGTATATCTGCAAAGACATTTCTATGTTTTCCTTTTAATAGCTTTTTTGTTTGTTTTGTTTTGTTTTTTGAGACAGGCTCTCACTGGGTAGCCCGGGCTGGCCTCACACTTACAGTGATCCTCCTGTCTCAGCCTCCCAAGTGCTGGGATTATAGGTGTACACCACCACACCCAGCTTTTAATAGCTTTTTAAAAAATTATGTATAACATTGAATCTTTTTATCATATGCAACATGGTGTTCTGAGGCACATCTATATTGTGGGGTGCTGAAATCTAGCTGCTCAACAAATGCATTATCTCACGCAGCTACCATTTTGTAGTGAGAGTTCCTAACATCCAGTCTCTCTACATAATTACTGTTGGGAAGAATAAATTTTAGGGGATGTGTCGCTCAGCAAGGTGACCAGTTAACAATGCTGTGCTGCACTATATTCTTTTTATGGCTTTTTAATTTGGGAATTTGCTTTCATTATTTCCATTTTTCATATACATGTGCTATCAAATCTCTTCTGATTACTATTTTCATGACATCCTGCAGGTTTTGCTATTTAACATTTTTATTCTTGTCACTTTTAGAAAGTCTGCAATTTCAATTTACCTTTCATCTTCGACCCAGAGTTCTTTATTTAGGGTTCTAATGATTTCTGTCTTGAGCCTGGTATGAAGAAGTTCTGGGATCTGCCTTGTCTGGTAATAGGGCCTGAGACACCGTTTCAAAAGAGTCCTGCCCGTAATTGGGAAGGCCGGCCCGACGGAGAGGTCGCGGGGAATCTGCACAGATGGGCCTTGCTGGGGAGGGCATCTTTTGATTATAATTTTAATGTTAATGTCTACTGTTTGGTACATTACAGAGATTCTCGTCAGTATAAAGTCTGTTTTGTGGACCCCAAGACTTATCGTAGTCTAACGTATGGACAGTTTTGCAGAATGTTCCGTGTGTACTTGAGAACAATGTATGTTTTCTGTTATTACAATGCAGAATTAAAAGGAAATAGAAGGGAGGAAGAAGGGAGCTAAGAGCCAGAAGATCTGCCTAATTAATTATACTGATTAGTTCTTCTATATCTGTAATTTTGTCAATTTGATCTGCATTAGACTGAGGACAAAGTGCTTGTTATTGGAGTATTTCTTGTTGTATTCCTCTAGTCACTCTGTCATGAAGGGATACAAATATTGGGAACTATTGTGTCTTCATAATGATTGTGAGCTTTATTGTTATAATGTGGGGTTCTTTGTTGTGTTTAATATTTCGACTTGGATCCTTCAGTCTGATAATGAGATTGTAATCCTGTTTCTAAATTTTTTTCTGTTTGTCTTGTCTGGCATATCTTCGCCCAACCTTTTATTTTTAGACTTTCTGAATCATTTTATTTAAATATGTATTTTTATAGCATGGAGTTGCATTTTTATTTATAAGTCAATTAGAAAATCTTAAGAAGAGAGATAAAATGCATTCATTTCTGTGTTTAGTTCTTATTACCATATTTTATATTTATTGAGCATGGTATGGTTTGCTTTATCCCATCAAGGGAAGACAAAACTCAAATTAAAAACAGTCACTGGATGTTACTCTATGTGGCCTATTTTCTTTATTCATTTTTATTTCTCTTGGTAGTTAGAATAATTGTTTTATAATGTTTGCTTTTGTGCTAAATATCTTTTATGAGGTTCTTAGTCAGTTCTCAGCTTTAAATGATGTTCTGGGACTCGCTTTTCTTTTTCTTTTGTTTGTCTGTTGATTTTGCAGTACTGGGGACCAAACCCAGGACCTTTATTTTGAGACAGGATCTCAGTTACTAAGTGAGAGAAGCTCAAGTGAGAGAGA
Organism: Hystrix cristata; assembly: GCA_004026905.1. Taxonomy (NCBI): domain Eukaryota; kingdom Metazoa; phylum Chordata; class Mammalia; order Rodentia; family Hystricidae; genus Hystrix; species Hystrix cristata. Next base: position 913 of record PVJO010030422.1, on the reverse strand, counting down.
TCTCAGTTGCTAATAGTAGAGAGGCTCAAACTCACAGCCTCCTGCCTCAGCCTCCCAAGGACTGGGGTAACAGGCATGTGTCACTGTGGCTGGCTAAAACAGCACTGTGATATTTCAATTTTCCTTTTTCCCCTGCAGTGCTGGGCATTGAACTCAGGGTCTTGCACACACTAGGCAAAAACCGTAGCACTGAGCTACACCCCCAGCCCTTCTTGCTTACCCTGTTGGTTGCATTATTTTGACATTGTCTAAACATATGACATTTACATGTTATTTTCTACCATTGTTCTTACCTCTGTTTTAAACTGAAGTCTACAACTAAATGTATTCAATGATTACTAATGGTTCTTTCTTCACATTATCTTTTGGTTGAAATAGAGTGCTTTAATTAAGTAGATATCCATGAAAGGATCTTGCATCTAATAGATGTGTTGAGTGTGTGTGTGTGTGTGTGTGTGTAAGAGAGAGTGTAGAAGAGAGGGAGGTAGAGGGAGGGAGGGAGATAACTGAAGGACAGCTTGGCTGTATATAAAATCCTTGGCTTACAATTTTTTTCTCTGAATTCTTTAAAATGCTCTTTCACTGCATCTAAATGTGTAAATTGTTCATAAGATTCAATGTGAACTTTATTCCTTTTCCATTTCACATAACTTATCTTCTAGCCATCTTTTTTATCTTCTAATGTCCTATAGTTTATTAATATGTATTTTGGAATTGAGTGTTCTGAGACAAATTTTCCAGGCACATGGAATAGATTAATATATAGGTACCAGTTTTGTTTCTGGTCATTTTTCTTGGATCGCAGCTTTAAGTATTAATTCTGTTTTCCTGTTCTTCTGATGTTCCCATTATACATATACTGGATTCTCTTTTCCTGTCTTCTACATTGATGCACTTCCCTCTGATTCTTTTT
>PVJO010030421.1:0-15471 GCA_004026905.1 Hystrix cristata | reverse complement strand
GTCCATCTGCCTCTTCCTCTTCAGGAGGGGCTGCCTCCTTAGATGGTGCTACATAGGAAAGGAAGAACTTGTCTGATGCCAAGTGGATTTATGTAGGATTTAGTTATGAGTAAGCAGGAGACATCTTAGTTTGTTGTCCATGAATGTTTCTTGTCTTCTGCCTGGTTTTGAGAAACTTGTTTAGAATTTAGAAGTCCTTCATTAGCAAATAGCAGGGAAGAGAGCAGGCAATTATATACTATATATTTATACAATATATAATATACACTTACACATATGTATAATATTAATACATATATACACAATATCAATACAATATGTATTATATATAACATTGTATATATACAATATATGTACCTATGTACAACATGCATAGTACATTTATTATATATATATATATATATATACACACTACACATTATATGTTGCATCTCTCTATATTATTCTTAGTTCTCTTTCTTGACTGAGATTCATGGACAGTAGCCACTAGATGTAGTAGTAGTTTTCCATCTTCTACTGCAGGATATAGTAGGTATTCAAATGACTGCTGAGTAAATTTGCAGTGCAAGAAAGATCCACTATTTTATGAAGACTTTAAGAAATACGTAGAAGAAATTTTGTACAGAATATTCAGTTAAGTGTGAGGATTTGAAATTTTTTATGAAAAATAAGTTAAGAAGCAGCCCATCAGAGGGGTCAAGGAAGTGGGTAACATTCTAGCATAATCTCCATAGACAACAGCAGAATTACTAGCTGTGATCAAAATGTAAGGTGAATTTTTAAATTAAAAAAAATTGTTACAGCTGGGTGTGGTGACACATGGCTGTAATCGCAAATCTCAGGAGGCTGAGGCAGAAAGATCACTGCAGATTTGAGGCCAGCCTGGGCAACATAGTGAGTTCAAGACCAGCCTGAACTACATAGCAAGACTGTGTCTTTTAAAAAAAGCCCAAAAATGATTGCAGTAATGGACATATTGAACTTAATCTTTATCAAAATACTCCCCTTTTCCTCTAACACTCTTTTCTTATCGTTGTGGCCACTTTCTAAAGCAGTTCCAGAAGTCATTTTTCATGAGAGTGTTGTTGCACTATCTTGGTTGACTCAGTGTCCTGAATTGTTTTAAATCCTTTTCCTTTCACGGTCATTTTGACTTTGGAGCAAAGCCAAAAGCTTCAAAGTATCAGATGTAGCAAATAAGGTGGTTGAGGATAAACAATAACGTTTTTATTTAACAGAGATCTATGTTAATGTTTTGAGTTGGATGGCACTCAGCAGAAGCAGTCACTGTATTTTTTTTATCACCCATGGCAGAGATGTCCACAAAAGAGGACTTCCAGAACTGCTTCAGAAAGTGACAAGTGCTGTGGGATAAGTGTGTTTGAAGTAGAGTATTTTGAGGCAGATTAATGCAATGTGTCTTTTAAATTAAAAAAATTATGTAAACATTCAGCATATTGTATGATCGCACTGCATATATTATACATGGCCTTAACTGAGGTGTAAAATTGTAATGGTATAATAAAAATGGACAATCCTTCCATTTTACTCTATGCTATATTATTAATTCATATGTTCAGTAGAATGAACTTATTTCAAATAAATTTAAACTTAAAAAAGGAAATAAATTCAGAGACATTGGTGAGCAGTCAATACTGAACTGTAATACTTTGAAGGGTCAAACACAATTTTTTTTAGAGAAGATAGATATTTAAAGATTGAACTTCAAGTTTATAATGTCATAAACAAATGTAATGACACTTTTTCATAGAATGAAAAAACAAATCAGGAATTATAATTCTCTCATTTACATAGTAGTCTATGTAGCACTACCCCTTTGTACTTGGGTGCTGCATTTTATGATTAAAATACAAGAAAAAGCAGTGCTATATAGTAGGAAATAAGGGAAAACTATAATTTTACACTTACTTCCTTAGGCAATCACAATAATGAATGTGGGATTAATATAGATAAATTTATTTTTACATACATGTATCTATAAACACTAGTGGTAATATTTGAAGGCCTTTTTTTTTTACCTCAAAGACATCTCTGCAGTGTAATAATAGAGAATGTGACTCTGAGAGTCAGGTTCCTTTTATTGGCTCTTTATTTTGCAATAAAATATCACTTCTTTGCAATATCTTTTTTTTTTTTTGGAGGGGAGTGCTGGGGATTGAACTCAGGTCCTTGCAGTTGCTGAGCAAGCACTCTATCATTGAGTTAAATCCTCAACCCCTGCAATATCTTATATGGTATTAGACAAGCACTATAAGCTAAGATTGGATTGATTAAATAAATCCTTATTCGGGGAAAAAAAAGTAATGTAATTTGCAAGAGTTAGGGAGATTAGGAAGTACAAAATGAAATTCGGTCTTTAAATGACTGGCAATTGGATTCCATAAGTTCAGTAAACTACTTACTGAATGTTGGAAGAAAGTAAATTCTGTAATCAAAGAAGAAATGGCATGTACTAAGACACTCTACATGATGATAGGATTCTACTTTAAGCCCCAGGGATGTAGGATGCATTGAGTTAGCAATAGCTAACTCTATTTCTAGCAAAAGGACTTTTGCAGAATATATTTCTATAGAAGGTTCCTTCACCAATATTTATAGAATTCCTGGTATACTCTTTAGAAAACTGTGGCCTGGATTTTAAAATTATCCTTATTGCCTGGTATAAAATATCTGGAGAGTACTGTGACCATTAATCCTCATATGTCAACTTCATTAGATTAAGAAACACCTAGCATGCCAGGGGTGGTGGCCCACAACTGTAATCTCAGTGCTCTGGAGGCTGAGGCAGGCGGATTGCTGTGAGTTCGAGGCCAGCCTGGGCTACATAGTGAGACCCTGTCTCTCTCTCTTTCTCTCTCTCTCTCTCTCTCTCTCTCTCTCTCTCTCTCACACACACACACACACACACACAAAAGAAACATCTAGCAGATTAGTAAAGCATGCTCCTAGGTCTATCTGCATGGATCGTGGAGGTGCAACCTTGAGTATTATGTATGTTCCCTTGCCTGTTCCTCTCTGGCACTTTTCCACTGCTCTGCTTCCAAGCCATCAAGAACTGAGCAGCTTTGCTCCACCATGCCCTTCTGCCATGACATTTCTGGCTTGGAGCCATCAACTGTGGACTGAATTCCTCCAAACGGTGAGCTAAATTAAACCTCCTCTCCTTTAACTTGTGGGTGTTGGATTTTGTGGTTCAGCCACAGCTGACTAATACGAGTACCTTACTAAAATGCACATAACAATGCAAGATATATTGGTGGCTGCCTGGTCCTTAATAAATCATATTCCTACTCTATCCAGACTGGCTTCTTAAATGAATGTCTTGTGCAGCTGCATGTGGATCTTTGTTTAGAAGGTCCTGCATTTGTTTTTAATGTTTATCTATTTTCATCCTGAAATTCTTAGCAATTTTTGAATAAAAATTTTTATTTTGGGCAGGCCCTTAACAAATTACCTATCTGGCTCACTATTTAGTTTTCCATCATTTCCCCGGATGGAAATACTCTCCTGAACTGCTAAGAGTCATTCAAAAAACAAGGGAAACAAAATCTTGTTAAATTTGATAGTATACTGATGATGGAACTGCATCACTTACTTTCATTCTGGATTAGTTTCAAAGAAATATGACATTGAACTTCATGTCCTTTTTAAGTAGAGGGATATGTTCTTCTTTTCTACTCTTCTCTCCTCTTCCCCATCTCATCAGTTCTCTCCTTTATTTCTGTATGCCATTTGCTTTGCTAAAAGTACATAAAATCACAGTTACATAAAATTGTTTTCAGTTATATAAAATTCTTGTCATAATGAAGATTCTCCATTGTTACTGAATTTTTCAAAATTAAAGTCACTTTACATGTTGAGAATTAAGTAGCCTAAGTATCCTGGGGCTCTTTGTAGTCCTGGAACTCTCTGTATCCCCTCTTCTTATTTATAAGAGTCTGGCACATCTCTCATTTTTACACTTTTTATGTATTTTGAGACAATGATATTACCTAGTCACAATTTTTATTAGACACATCTTATATAAATAATAATTATAATTCATTTCTAATTCATATCTGACTGTAATAGTGATCGTACACTCTTACTACACAATCCACAGTTCAGTACATATTCATAATATAAGTAAACTTATGTAGCAGGCCATATAAAGCTCCCATTCCCCTCCCATTATGGAAATCAGTGTGAAAATTCCTCAGAAAATGTAAAATTAGAAATTCCATTCAACCCAGTTTTTCTTTTTCGAGGTATATTCCTAAAAGTGTTAAAGGTATCATATTACAGTGATTCACGCATACTCAATTTTCTTTTTTTTCTTTTTTTTTTACTATATAAATTTATTCTAGTATAATAAGAGGGACAAGAAAGGGGTGTGAGTGGCAGGACAAAGAAGGCCTTTCTTAGTTCCTGAGTACATTACCTTTTTAAAAATTTCTTATTGAGAGGCTTTATTTTTCATCACTTCTTTGCCCAATCTCCATCCTTAAAATGAAATTTCTTTTTTTTTTTAATGGTACATTTTAGATGTACATAGTGATGACATTCATCATAGGGGATTTGTACCTGTACATTACATATATTGTTGCTTCTTTTTTTCCCATTCCCCTCCCCTCACCCCCTCCTCCCTCCCTATTTACAAAAGCTCCATTTCCATTTTTTCCTTCCATTTCTTATTTCTCTTGTCCCTCTGTTCCTTTCCCCCTCCCTTGTTCCCTTTCCCATTTGGACATTTCCTTCCCTTTCCCAATATAATACATTTTAGTCTTTATTTACACTTCCGTTTCTCACACCAGAGAACCTATGCGGTATTTAAACATGTGTGTCCGATTTATTTCACTTAAGAGTGTAGTCTCAAGATGCATCCATTTACCCAAGAATATCTCAAGCTTATCATTCTTTATGGCAGAGTAGTACTCCATTGTATTAAAAAAACACATTTTCTTTATCCATTCTGCTGTTGATGGGCATTTGGGCTGCTTCCAAGATTTAGCTATTACAAACTGTGCTGCTATAAACATGAGTGTGCATATATCACTGCAGTATGATGCTTTTAATTCTTTAGGGAAGATACCAGATTCATGCATACTCAACTTTAGAGCAGCACAATTCATAATAGTTAAATATTGGAAGTAGACTGTAGGTCTATTAAGAGAAAGAAAATGTGGTGTTTACACACAATGGAATGCTACTCTGCCATAAAGAAGGATAAATTTGAGCCATTTGTATGAAAATGGATGCACTTTGAGAACAAAATGTGAAGTGAAATAAATCAGACATACAAGCTTAAATATCATGTGATTTCTCTTGTATGAGAAACCCAAAGTATTAAATAAAGAGCAAAGTAAAATATAGACAATAGGAAACACAAGATAGATCTTTTGTAAATAGGAGGAAGACCAAAAGATGGAGGGAGAGAGGAGGAAGGGTAGGGGAAGGGGATGAAAAAGATGTGTTAGTGCATGTACCAACTCCTCAGGAGGAGTGTAATCATTGTGTACTGCCCACTTGTAGTAATAAACATAAAAATTGAAAAAAAAATTAAAAAGTAAAGAATTCTTGCCTTGGCCCAATGTCATTTGGCCACTGTCATTTTTCCTGGTGTCATTTCCTACCACTACTTCCATCGCTTTACTTCAGCAACTCTGGTTTTTCATTACTTTTCTGAGTGTACGAAGGTTGCACTCTCCTCAGGTACCCAGTATTGCTGCTGCTTCCTTCTTTTTTTTTTTTTTTTTTTTTTGTGGTGCTGGGGATCGAACTCAGGCCCTTGTGCTTGCAAGGCAAGCACTCTAATCACTGAGCTAAATCCCCAGCTGCTGCTTCCTTCTTGAATGCAGGTTTTCTCATGGTTAGCTTTTCTTGTCTTTTATTCCTCAGTTTGTTGACTGACTGAAGGTATTTGCTGACATTTAAATTTAACAGTACATTCATATCCACCCTTCCAAATAATGTCTTTCATTCCTTTTTCTTTTTGCCCTGTTTTAATTTATACATTTTTATGGAGATGTAGGTGACAGTTGAATCTTTAGAAAGTTTACCACTAAAGATTAAATTTTCAGTATGAGAAAATAGTTAAAAGCAAGAAATTGACATCTAGGCTGCCTGTTGTCTTACATAGACTAAGTAATTTAACCTTTCTATGTTTCAGTTTTTCAGATATGTATGTAAAATAGTGAGTAATTTATTGCCATGAAGATTATATTTCTTAGGACAGTGTCTGGGACATATAACCCAGTGAATATGTGTCAAGAATCATTGATATCTGTTTATACTCTGTAGAGTATAAGCCCTAAGAAGGTGAGAACCTGCCTTGTCCTATTCTGTATTCTCAGTAGCTAGGAAAGGGGTTGGCTTATAATAGGTGCTCCACAATCATTTGGTAACTACATTAAAAATCAGTGGTGTTTAATATTTCAGGGGTCAGAAAAATGAACTACTGGCTCTTGAGAGAACTGACTATTTTGTTTGTGAAGTTAGGTTGTCGGATATAGCTCGATTGATTATTTTCTCTGTGTTGACTGGTGCTGAGCCTCTGTAATGAAAACTAAGCCTACAGTCTGATTCGTAGTGTAGCTAAATGGAATTGTTTTAGTATTGGCTTCTTCAATTTCAGGAGCTTGAATATTGGCTCCATTTCATATAAGTTGCTTGCATACTGTAAAGTTGTTGAACCTTAGTTTTTCCTATGCAAATAATGGTGAAAATTCCTACATAAAATTTATTGGGAAGACTTTCTTCCTCATAGTAATTGATTTTTCTCTAAGGAGAGTTGAATAAATCATGTCAGATGGAAAAAAAATCTATTCATTCTTAAAAATCTCCTGTAAAAGGAGTACCAAAACATCCTTAAATTACCAATCTCAAATTTAATCATCCTTTCACGAAATTCTTTCTTCTGCCTGAAAGTGGTTCGGGTATATCTTTTATCAAGAAAGTATTTGTTCAGTAGACCACCCTCTGAGAAGCCCCCAACAGAAGATTTTTGTAAATTTAGAGGAATTGTGTTTTGTTTTGTTTTTTTTTTCTTTTTTTAAAATATGGAACCTTTCTCTAAGAGTGGAGGTGACCACATTCCCCTTAGGAACCATTCTTCCTCCACTGTCAAATCTAACACTTCTTATATACAAATAAAATCTTCCTACTACAATTTAAGCCAATTTCCTGTGGTGGATCTCATTAAGGGTGGAAAACATCTGGCCACGTTTTTTTATATAATAAATCTTCATATGCTTTAAAATAGCTTTAAGCTTACCATTCGTTTTCTAAGTAAACTCCATCTTTATTTTTATTCCCTTCCCACCCAAACCTTTCTAGGCCTGTTCTTTCTACCTACTAATCTAGATATGTTTAATTCTCAAACATTACCAATTTTAGCTAAACACAATTTTTGAGTTTCTTATCCTTATCTTCCTCTGAATATGACAATTCTTTTACTAAAACATCTTCCTCTGAGTTACACTAAATACAATTTTTCCTGTGACGTATTTCTAGGGTAAGTGTGCACTAATACAAATTTTACAGTGTGTGACTGTTATAAAATCACAACATGGTCTTTCTTATGTATAAATAATAAGCACAGGAATGTAATACCTGCAAATTTGAATGTTGACAACCTCTACAACTTCTCTTTAGATCTCCTCTGCTGTGCCTACTTTGTTATTGTTGGTGCTATATGATTAAAAACTTAGGGCAACTGCTCAAAGTACCAAAATACTCTAATAATTAGTAGGTATCTTTGTTATTAGGAAGAAAAATAATTGATTTGACTGGTAACTTTAATCAAATTAAACAGTTATTTTCTTAACATAGAAATTGCCTCAGGTATTTTAGATTAAGACTCAATTAGCATACTAACATTTTTAACACCTTCAGTATGTTGGGTAATATAGTAGGTACTTTCACTTACATATCCTTAATTAAATAATTCATGATTTTAAAACATTCTTCTTTTATATATATTAAGAAATTGATTTTAACAATTTATAAATTGCTTAAGCATTCCAAAGTAAACAGTAAACACTTAAGGAATGAAATGAATAAGGGGGAATTTATTAAAGTTCTTTTGTTAGTGTTGATTTGGAAGGTGACTACAAGTGGATGATAATAAAACAAATATAGCTACCATGTGTAGTCATTACTACTGTAATTGCTCAGTGTTTAAGATATTAGCTTCTATTGCTATTATTGTTTTGACCAGCAGTATTTTTAGGGGGGTTCTGGGGATCAAACTCAGGGCCTTGTGCTTGCTAGGCAAGTGCTCTATGAGGTAAATCCCCAACCCCTTAACTGGTAGTATTGAAGTAGTCATTTAGGATTAAATCTTAGGTGTCAGCTAAGTCAATTAGATAATACTTTCCAGTGCTGCTGAAATTACAACTTAATAGGGACAGGCCTGAGAAGAGTACATCTCTTATTGTTTCTAATAACAAAATTAGGAGAAAAACATTGCCAAATAGCCTATCTTACAGGTGGTAACTGTTCCATTTATTATTTCTATATAACAATACATCATAAATTTAGTGGGGTTTAGTATGTTTGTGAATTTTATAAGTCAGGAACTTGAAATTTATAGTGTAGGAATTCCTTATTTCTTCTCCATAGTGTCTTAGACCTCAACTGGGATGCGGTGGATTTGGTGTCTGGGGCTGGAATTATCTGAAGATTTCTTTGTTTACAAATCTGGTTGATGTTTACTGTCAGTTTAGATTTCACCTTGGAGCTGTTTCTGCAGTATGTAAATGTTAGTAGGACTTCCTTGAAGACTGGGGCTTTGGGAGGCAATTGAACTTCTTATATAATATTGTAAGGCTCTGAAGGTGAATGTTTAACTAACAAGGCAGAATTTAAATGTTCTTTTAGGGTTAGGCAAATAGTTTTTAGACTTGATACCAGTATATAATCCACAAAAGAAAAATTGATAAATTGTTTCTCATCAAAGTTAGAAACTAATTTTATTTTTGCAGAAGGCCCTATTAAGAGGCTTGTGAAAAGCAAGAAACTGGGAGAAAATATCTGAAAAAGAACTAGAACGCATAAAGAATTCTCACACCCAAAAGCAAAATAACCAAATATCTGAGTTTAAAAGAATGGGTGAGCAATATAAATAAACATTAGCCCGAAGAGGAATGATGTGGTCACACAGCGAATGGAAAGATGCTCAACATCATTAAGCATTAGAGGAATACAATTTGAGACCATGATGAGGTACACTTTTAGTGTGGTTAAAATAAAAAAAAACACAACAAATGTTGGCAATGATGTAAAGAAACTGGATCACATGGCTGGTGGGAAGGTAAAGTGTTACAGTTATTCTGGGAAAAAATTGGTAGTTCTTAAATAAGTAAATATAAGATTACCTTACTATTCAATAGTTATACTCTTGGGCATTTATCCCATAGAAATTAAAACTTATGCCTACCCAAAACCTACACCAGGATGTTTATAGCAGTTGTATTTTTAATAGTCCTAAATTGGAAATTACCAAATGTCCTTTCATGAGTTAATGGGCATATACATACTGCAGAATATTGCTTAGCAATAAAACTGAATAAAAATTGATATGCACAACTTTGATGAATATACAGGGAATTATTCTGAATGAAAAAATCAATCGAAAGTCACATACTATTTGATTCCATTTATATAAATTCTTAATATGAAAAAATTCCAAAAATGGATAAATTGCCATAGACTAGGTCTGGAGATGGAAGGATGGAGGTGAGAGGAAATAAGTGCAATTATCCAATTATCAAAGGGCACCAAGAATGACTTTTATAGTTATGGAACTCTCTTGTGTTTTGGCTGTGGTTGCATATGGTAAAACTGACCCTTACTCAAAGGAATGCATATAAAACTTGAAAATATGAATAAGGAGTATAAATTGTATTGACACATGTATTATGGTATTGTTGCATAGTTATGGAAGATGTTGCCAAAGCTTTTGTAAATAAGGAGGGAGGAGAGAGTGCAGGGAGGGGAGGGGAGTGGGAAAAAAAGAAGCAACAAGATATATCATGTATAGTTACAAATCCTCTATGATGAAGGTTATCACTATGTACATTAAAATGTACCATTAAAATATAATTTTTAAAAAAGGGAAAAATAAAAATATTGCCAAAAAAAAGATGTTACCATAGATGAAATTGGATTGAGGGTATATGATATCTCTGTGTATCATTTCTAACAACTGCATGTGTATCTCAGTTATCTCAAAATACAAAGTTAAATATGAAATGAAATACAAACATACAGGCACATTATAACTGATTTAAAATTTTTAAACTGCAATCTGTGTAAGATAAGATTTTAAAAGAGTTTACATAGAAATTTAAAATTTCAGAAAAAAGAAATTTAAAATTTAATTGAGTAAAACAGTAAAAATTACATCAATAAATTAAGGGTAACCAGGAGATAATGAGTGATCTCGTTGAATTGCTGAAATCACTGAAAATGTAGAATTCCAGATGTAGGAAAGTTATTTCTCAAGAATGAAATATTAAACAGAAACAGAGAATTTATCTAATAGTTTTCTTTAACACAAAGGAAATTGATCCTAGATTGTAGATCATAAATGCAGGAAGGAATAAAAACGTATAAAATGTCATTAAATCTAAGTGATTGTTCACTGAATAAAGATTGGAAAAGTTTAAAGTATATGAAAGGTTGAAAACAGGACAAAAATAGTTTCTAACTTAGGGTTAAATTTATTATTGTATAGTTAGTGTATACAAAAGGGTGTTACAAAATGTACATAGTATATTGGTTATTTTAGTGTAACAAATTAACTGATCTGTTATCTCACATAGTTACTCATCCCTCCCCTTAGTTGTCATCTACTCATTGATTAAAAATCCCCAAAATAATTCACTTTTATTAACTATAGATCTCAGGTTTTAATTAAATCGTTTTACTTGTTTGTCCTACTTATTATCTATTTTGCCTCATTTGACGTACAGTCTCCCTTTCCTCCCGCCCACCTAACTCTGACTCTGGTAAAACACTATTCTCTGTAAATACTGTATGTCACTTTTTAACAAATAGATTTCACATGTGAGTTTGTGGAATATTTTTCTTTCTGTGACTAGGTTCTTTCACGATGATTATATTCTTCAGGTCTATTCATGTTGCAAATGGAAAATGGCAGGATCTCTTTTAGTAAGACTTTCACTATATTCTCTGTTACCACAGTTTCTTCATTCATTCCTGTTTCTTGTCTAATGTGAACAGTGTTGCAATGAACATAGTAGTACAGATGGAACAAGAATGTGTATGAATTGATAATTACTAAAGCATGAAAATTCATAATATTTGTATATTTGGACATTTTCATATCATTTAAAAATTGCAGCCATCAGTTATTTAAAATAGTATTTAATCGTTGCTTAGAGTTATTTTCCTTTAAGGATTGCTGAGAGTGAATATTTTCTTAAGTTATCAGCCATTTTCCTGGTGCCTTAAGGAAATATGCAGCAGTTTTTTTCACTGTCGCAAATCAGTTTTTCTAATACAACTTGCATTTTTTTTCACGTATCCTTATTTTTTGAACAACTGTAAAAAATTAGTTTTTTAATCATAACTTTGAGTAAAATTCAAGAATACGTTTGGCAGCTACTAGCTATGAAATGTGTATGCTTGGGACATGCTCAACTTGTATATTTCTGTTGGGCCTTTCAGTAGATGCTTACTGACAACCTTTGTTTTGATAGGACTTTCTTTTTTCTTTTTTTTTCTCTTTTTTGTGCTGGGGACTGAACTGGGGTCTTGGGCTTGCAAGGCAAGCACTCTAACCACTGAGCTAAATCCCCAGCCCTGATAGGACTTTCTAAACACGTTTCTCAGCAGGCAGTGTGGCGAGGGACAGATTTCAGCAAGTTCTTGAGCAATACCGAATTATTTTTCCAGATGGCCTATGGAGAAATGCCTTTCAACAACCCAAGGATTTGTGTTCATACAAATGGGAACAAATTGTTCTGACTCATTGGCTTGTTGTACATGATACCATGATGGTAGAGATGATGTAAATCAGGTTACTCAGGGCACCAGAGATACCATCATCTCTCTCTTTTTTTTTTTCTTACTAAGGAATTTTTTTTTAATTTACCATTTTAATAAACCATAGACTACTGGGCTTAGTGGGACATGCCTCTAGTCTCAGCACTCGGGAGGTTGAGACAGGAGGATTTCTCTGAGTTTGAGGCCCGAGACCAGCCTGGACTACATAGCAAGATTCTGACTCAAAAAACAAGCAAACAAACATAGAGTTCATTTCAGGACTGAAAAGACTACTAGTTCAACACATTTAAGCAAAAAGTTATTTTTGAACTTGTGCTAGGCAAGATGGTGTGAATGAATGTTCACTGGTACATGAACCTGTGAGGGAATAATTATGGTTATTGTCTTGAAGAACAATAGGGATGAAAATCTGAACAGATTATGAAATTAGAATGTAAATTTAAAGAAAAGAAATAAAGGGGGAGAATATAGGTAGCAAGACAGAACAGAAGCTGTGAAAGCTGACTTGCTGACAGTTTTCTATTTGGAATGGGACAGGGAAGGAATAAATAGTTTAACTGCAGTGTACAATCTATCTCTCCATTCAAAGTTTGAAGTCTCTCTTGTTCTCTGTTTGTAAATGTGCAGAAATGAGATTGAAAAATAAGAAATAATTGTAATTCACAACAGTAATTAAAACTACCCACTTATTGAGTGCTTATTATGACCCTAGAATTGTGTTAAAAGTTTATCATAAATTTTCTACTACAATTCTCACTCTCCTGACTTAGTCAGGACACCTGTAACTCTGTCTTGGCCTTTTCTTTCTTCTTGCTCAAAGCCCAGAAGGTCACCCTAGGATTCTCTCAGGTCTCTGAAAAATGTGTGCATTCTCAGATGTGCTGGTGGCCCTCTCTTTCCTGCAGACGCAGAAGCCTTTCAGTGGCTTAATTCTCTAATGTATTTTACTCTTCAGCCTCCTTTTTAGGATTTTAGGTATGTATGATGCTTGCCTCATCTGCTGTCCTTTGTCTCAGGTAGCTGTGAGCACTGTGTATTGTTAAATACATTTGAAAAACACTGCCTTGGGAGCTACTTGAGCCCTAAGAGAGTTCCAAGGGAAGAAAAAATAGGCAAGCTTCTAAACTAATCCCTCAGTGAACTGCCGGACAGACTCAAATCCCTAACCACAACCAACTCCAGTTGTTTGAGAACAAGGACAGTAGGGAATGGTAGATGGGCAAGCAAAAATGCTACAATATACTCTAAATTTAATCTATAAATTTGGAATTAAGAAATATCCTGTAATGTGGTGGTCAGAACTAAAGTAGACAATGTATGTGTAATATGTATCTGTTCAGTTAGTGGATGCTATTGTTATTATTATTATTATTATGGAAAATGTGTTTTTCTTCTCCTTTATTAGTACATGTGTTGTAGATATAGAGAAGAGTAACTGCTTCTGAATAAGTTGAAAAACATTTTATTGTTTTAAAAATATTAACACATTATCTCTAGTGTTAGCAGTTGTTGATATATGTGACTAACCAAGAGGGATACATTGTTCATACCATCTCTGTTCATTGGCCTCTGTTCATACTCATATTCCTCCTTATTATAACTGTCAATGGGGTCAGATATGCCTATCTGTATACCTGTTAACTTAGTAGTGACTTTTGAGGGACAAGAAATAGTTCCTAACCCCAAATACCACTTCTACTAATTGACGTGGTGTCTGGAATATTTTTTGTATCAAGGCACTAAAGACTTTTTACCTCAGGTTAAAACTAGGTGAATTAATCATGTATATTCTTTGTGAATTATTTTTGCCTACGCTGGCTCATACTTTCATTAGCCATATGGCTGACTATTAGATTATAAAATGTAAATGCAATTAGAAGTCTCTAAATCTTTGAAGATGATTGGGAATTATGAATAGAACTAGAAACACTGTGTTTTTCATTCCACAGTTTCTGGGATGTGTTTACTGATCAAAGCTTTTGGTCAGTGTTCAGTCAGGAAAATAGAGACTAGTACACTTATTGCAAATATAAAGAATTTAATATTTGAATTAGGGGCTAACATAGTTATTGGAAGAGTGGAAAAAGAAAAAAGAGGAAGCTATAACTGAGAGGTAGGGAAACTGCACACAAGGGACTGAAGCAATGAAAGTAAAGATATTGGCTCCATTATATATAATTTATGGAAAGATTTTCGTATGTAATGTGTAGAGTCATATGCTTTCTCAGAGGATCAGGATTCAATTTCTGACTCTGTTACTGATCAGATGTATTATTCCAACAAGTCATCGACCCATTCTATGCCTTTATTTTCTTATCTGCCCAATGGGTCTAGTAATAGCTTACCTTAAGGGATATTATGAAAATTAACACAGTATTAGGAAACTTAATTTTGCACAAAATATGGCATAAATTCTCAATATCTACTGCCTAACATAGTATATGATTGAATTGATATTCATTAATAAAAGTGAATGGAATATTAGAAATGATTCTTAAAAGTACACACTGGGATAGGAACAACACAAATGATTCTGCTAATTTTTCAAGAAGGGAATTTCCATATAACAAAATTAGTGTGAATCATAGTAAATTACTGCACACTTTCAGCTCTGTGAAGTTTTGTTCAGATGCTCTAATCAGTTGCAAATTAAATCCCAGGAACCAGAGTACATTTAGCCCTGCCAACTGCCATAGGGCTAAGTCAGCTGACCTGATAGCTACCATTGTGCAGATTCCAATGAAGAATCAGAGAAATTAATTACTTGTGTTGACTGAGTTACATTACCGACACTATTTCATTATAAATACATTTCAGTCTCGGGTTTCCTTCTTACACTGTGTTCATGTGAAGAACTCATATGCTTTATTTTTTTGAAGTGTAGAAGTAAGCGTTTGAAATCCATCAAAATCACTTTTAATTAGATAGTTTACCAGAGAGAAAGATTCTGTAAAACAATGTTTTTCTTCTCTGGAGTATGCATGTCAACCTTAGAGCACAATATACATTTCTGTGTTCCCATACCTATGGATGCTGAATTTATTCAGCAGTTCTATAGTAGGAATTTAAATCTGTTACTTGGCTCATTTTCAGTGACAACTGATATTGTATAGTTAGCTAATCTCTGCAAATAATGAATTAATTTATCTTTTACATAATCAATAAGAATTTATAGTACTGTTCTTATTTTAGTTTATGTATTACATCTACTATTTTATTTGTAAAAATTTCAAATTTAATTACATTGTAATAGTGATAACCAAGGAATGAGGGTTAATGGTTAATATTACCTATCATACCTAACTATTTACTACCATAATTTCATATTTATTGATTTTAAGATACTATAGTTTTTTAATGGAAAATTAATTGCTTTTTACTTTGTATAAAGTAGTTTCAATACTTTTGGTTTTTCCAGCAAGAAATATTTATTTATTT
>PVJO010030420.1:0-15518 GCA_004026905.1 Hystrix cristata | reverse complement strand
TACGATGACTCTTTAAATTAAAAAAATACAGTAAAAGATACATTGCCATTAATTTCCCTCAAAATAACTTTTTGCCCGGAACACAATCACCCCATTGATCTTGCCACTTTCTGAAGCAGCTCTGGAAGTCCTCGGTCATAAGCGTCTTTAGTTGTGCTGTTGTAGCGGCCTGATGTCCTCAGTCGATTTAAAGTGTTTACCTTTCATGGTCATTTTGACTTTGGGGAAGAGCCAGAGGTTGCATGCTGCCAGATCCAGTGAATAAGGCTGATGAGGACACATCATAAAGTTTTTATTTGACAGAAATACCTGTACCAGAAGTGACATGTGACATGGAGTGTTGTGGTGATGGATGATAAAACCATTCGCCTGTTTCTCACACCATTATGATTCTTAAGTCATAAGCCCTTGTAATAGTCAGCATTCATCTTAGCATTCCTGGGCCACCATTCCATCAGGGCCACCAGATACAAGTAACATCACCTCGATCCTGGATCTTGACTGACATGATTTTTCCCATGAGAACGGACTGTTTCCATTGAAAACTCTGAATCTTATTCTCAGGGTTATAACCACAGACCCATATTTCATCTCCTATGGTAATATTTCTTTTTCCTTTCTCCCCCCCACTGTTTCTTTCGTTGTTTCTTTCTCTCTCTCTCTCTTTCTTTCTTTGTTTTTTTGAGACAGGGTCTCACCATGTAGCCCAGGCTGGCCTCAAACTTGCCATGATCCTCCTGCCTCAGCCTCCCCAGTGCTGGGATTACAGGCATGTCCCACCACGCGTGGTGCATGATTATATTGCTGGAATCGTGATTGCACAACTCCAGGGAAATGTGTTGTTTGTGATCCATGATTTACAGCACAGTTTAAAACACACCTTCTCTCTCCTGTAGCTCACAGGTGACTGACTGTACTCTCTGTGTTCTGTTACTAAGGATCAAAGCCGCCTTTTCCTATTGAAGAGCTCTCCTTTTTGTCAGCTGGCACTTGGCAGCTGCATTCACGGTATTCTTTGGTCACACCCTGTGTTTTGTATAGGATTTCTAAGAGTTTCTAAATGGTTTTCATGTAATGTGTGATAGACTCTTTTTTGTTGTTGTTTTTGGTTTCTTGAGATGGGGTCTCACTGTGTTGCCTGGGCTGGCCTTGAATTCTTCATCCTCTTTCCTTGGCCTGTGGAATGGCTGGACTATAGGCCCATGCCCTGTGCCTGGCACTATGACAGACACTCAAAGGTCTGTTTCAATTCTTGCCTTAAAGGTGACTGCATTTGGGCTACTGGGAGAGTGCTTTGGTTGCTGTGTGCCGGAGACTGCCCCTTCGGGTTGCATAACCCTGGACTGGGCTGCCTGTGCTGTCTCCCACTGAGCTACACACACCATTAGAATTTCCAGCCCCGCAGCCGGATGGTCTGTGTGCTCAGGGTGCTGGGGTGGGAGCGGCAGGATGTGGCGGGCTGTGAGGGTCGCTGCCTGTCCCTGGCTCTCCTTGCCCCGGGATAGTGAGTTGCCTTCATCACACGTCACCTCGCACAAGCGAGCTTTGTCACATGACTACCTCCCTGCTACAGCGTGGGAGCCTCCCAAAGGGAGCGACCTTTCTGATTGGTCTGTGTCACCCAGGTGTCCCTTGCAGTGGTACCTGGGATTGGATAATATATAGGACGTATTTGTTGACGAATGAATACATGAATGAGTGAGCAAGGAAGTGAGAAAACGCAAGAATCCTAACGTGACCTGTGTGGGTGTTCAGTGTAGGGGAAAGGAGAGAGGTGGGGAAAGTGAAATGCAGTGTAAGAGGGAGATTGGAGCCAGGAGTGGTGGCACACGCCTGTGATCACAGCAGTCTGAGGGGCTGAGGCAGGAGGACCACAAGCTCAAGCCCAAGCTGGGCAATATAGCAAGATCCTGTCTCAAAAAGGGCTAAGGAGGTAGCTCAGTATGAAGGTTCAATCTCTAGTACTGGGAAAAAAAAAAAGAATTCAGAGGGAGAAAACCAGGGCTCAGATCTAAAGTGGGCCACTGAAAGTGGGTCACCTGTGTTGACCTTGAGCAAGTCTCTCAAGTTCTCTACACTTCAGTCTCCTTATACACAAAAGGGGATCGAGCTCAGCAATTGAGTCAACAAATATTGAAAGCCAGGTGTGGTGGCGCAAGCCTGTAATCCCTGCACTCGGGGGGCTGAGGCAGGAGGGTCACCAGTTCTAGGCTAGCCTGGGCTATGTAGTGAGTTCAAGGCCAGCGTGAACCACATAGTGCGACCCTATCTCAAAAAAACCAAAGACAGCAACAATGACCACAAAACAAATCAAAACAAATATTTCTTGAGTGCTTGCTGTCAGCTGGGCACTGCTCTTGATGCTGGAGAACCAAACACAGCCTTTTGTGGCAGCCACAGGATCACACTGCTCAGTCAGCCTGCAGAGAGAACCAATGGCAAGAGGTAGTGTCCCACCCAGGGTGCCCTTGCCAGGGCTGTGCATGCGGGCTGCGCATGGAGGAGCTGGGCGCCATGCCTGAGGCTCTTCCTGCTCAGCCTTTCCCCTTGCAGTTTTGGGGCAAGGCTTTCCCCGCCCACACTTGGTTCCCTCTCCTCCGTAGGTGCCTCCTGCAGAACCCCTGGCCTGGCCAGTTAGCATCAGCTTCCCGAAAGGGCCAAGGAGACAAATCTGTTCCTGAGAACCCAACATAGGTGAGCTGGCCTAACACGTACATTGGGTACAGTGGGAAAGAAATAGGGCTTTCAGTGCACAAGTAATTATTGAGCAACCAGCATGGGCCAGGCTCCCTGTAGAATGCAGGGCTGTACATGTGATAAGGACAAAGGTGCCATTAAAGAGCTCAGGGGACTGTTAAAGAGGAGAAGGGCAAGGACACACAGGTCTGTAACGTGCATGGGGTTCCATGATAGAGACACAACAGAGCTTAGGAGCGCCGTGACTTTGGTGTAGAAGTTTAACATTTCTCCCTTCCCAGACCAAAGTAGCTCCATGACTCCTGGGTGCTTTGCATATTGCACCCTCGGTCCTGTCTCCCCCATGCTGCCCGGGGAGGGCTCTGTGGCACCAGCATGCCTGTTCCGTGTCAGGTGAGCCCCAGAGGCACAAATCTGTGTTAGTCTTCTGCTACTCTGACAAATGGCTGGGATAACCAGGTCAAAAAGAGGAAAGGTTTGTTCTTAGTCTCAGTTCTGGAGGTTTAGGCCCATGACTGGTTGGGCCCATTGCTCCTGTGGAGACTGCACAGCTTGCTGGGAACACAGGGAAGAACGCCATTTACCTCATGGCCAGTGCAGAAGAGTAGGAGACTAGAGGCCTGCGTAGCCTTGAAAGCCACCTCAATGCTCTTGGACCTCTGTCCAGGGCCGGCCTCCTAGAGATTCCCTCCTGGATGGACCAGATGTCCCCCAGTGCATCTGTCACACACACACCACACACACACACACACACACTAATGTCACAAGCGGACATGGAGGCCACTCTGGTGGCGAAAAGCCCTCTGAGTTAGGCCATGCTGAGGCTCAGAGGAGCCAAAGGGAGCTGCCCGTTTGCCAAACAAAGATCCCAAGAGTAGAGAATCTCCCAAGTGAGCATTTATCACATTCACAAAGGGGAGCTCGCCCGCGGCATAAGCTGGAAGCTGGAGGCTGCACCCGCAGTACAGTTTTCTTCCGCCCACAGCGGGCCTGCGGGTAGAACTGGAGCTCACTGTGATCTGGAGACTGGTACAGATGGGAAGCCAGATGGAGTGTTCTGGACAGGCAGAGTGATGGTCGCAGACAGCGAAGAGCAGCACCAGGGCACAGTCCACAAGCACGCAGCCTGAAGACTGAGCCAAAGAGCAGCTGGAGGCATCCTCTTTTATGCTGTGGGGAGTTTGATATAGTTGTGTACAAATAACCTGCTAATCCTATGGTGGTAAAAATATATTTTTCAGAAACTATATTTTTATAAATTTCTTGAAAGGGTTCACAAGATAAGTTTTTTGGCACACAGGCTGTATAGTTATCGTACTATATGGTCACCATGTTTGAGGGTTTTTTTTTTTTGGAGCTGGGGTTCGAACTCATGGCCTTGTGCTTGCAAGGCAAGCACACTAACCACTGAGCTAAATCCCCAGCCCATGGTCACTGTGTTAAAGCAAAAGTGTTAACAGTTCTGTGTTACAGCTCTGTGTTATAGCCCACACCGTCAAGAAGCCAAGCGCTGCACTTGGAGGGTTGGAGAGCTTAGTTTATTATGCCAGCGTCCCCAGACGGGCTATCCACCCAAAAAAATCTGAAGCCCTGAGATTAGAACTGCTTCTTCTTTCACAGAGTCAGTGGGCTGTACTTACTGGGAGCTGCTAATTGGTTCACAGGTTGTGGGTATTTGCATAAGGCGGGAGTTGCTAGGGAAACATACACAGTACAGGGGTCTCTAGGAGGGTTACATAGCAAGGGGGCTGCTAGGAGAGTTACATAGCAGGTTGTGGGAGTTCAGAGGGGAAACTTACAAGAACATAACAGGTTATACTTTATCAGAACATTTTACCAGCCCCTAGTTGACTTTTGGACAGGCTGATCAACAAAACATTTCACATTCAGGGTGGAACTTACAGAGACATTTTATATCTGCAAAGGGATTCTCAGTTTTGATGGAATACAAATTCCCTTATGTATAGAACAAATGAAGTTCCTGGCTTTTGTTAAAGGGAGTGTCTTGGGTTTTCCTCTTCAACCACACAAGTTACCACATAGGCACTTTGGTCATGTGATTATCACAAGCTAGTTGAGACTCAGTATGTTTGAAACCAGACAGAAGCATAAGACGGCTTCTGTCCTTCTCACGTCACTCACCCATGTGACGCCGCGCTGAACATTCACTCACTTGGCTTTGAACACATTTTGGAGGTTCATTATGCATGGAAGGAGGGGGGTGACTGATGTATAGAACAGTCAGCTCATCCATTTTTGAGTGCTCACTAGCACTAGGCTGAGCTTTACTGATTTTTGCGTGTTAACTTTGTATCCTGGTATACTACCAAATTTGGCTATTAATTCTAGGAGTCTTTTGGTGGAGTTTTTGGGATAACCTATGTAGAATATCATGTCATCCACAAACAATGATAATTTAACTTCTTCCTTTCCTATTCATACTCCTTTTATTGCTTTCTCTTGTCTAATTGCTGTGGCTAAATTACATTTATTGACTTGTGTATGTTGAATCATCCCTGCATTGCTGGGATGAATCCCACTTGGGGATACTGTACAATCTTCTTGATGATTTGCTGCATTCTGTTTGTCAGTATGTTATTGAGGATTTTTGCATCTATGTTCATTAGGGAGATTGGCTTGTAGTTCTTCTCTTGGTTGGGTCCTTCTCTGGTTTTGGCATCAGGGTAATGCTTGCTTCCAGGAATGAATTTGGGAATATTGCTTCCCCTTCAGTTTCATTAAAGAGTTTGAGAAGTGGCGACCTTAGGTTTTCTCTAAGTTTCTTGTAGAATTCATCAGTGAATCCATCAGGACCTGGGCTTTTCTGCGTTGGTAGGTTTTTAATTACATCTTCAATTTCATTGGTTGATACTGGTTTATTTAGAATCTTTATATCTTCTTGATTCAGCTTTGGGAATTTTTATGTAACTAGGAATCTGTCCATTTCTTCTGTGTTTTCGATCTTATTTGAGTACAGGTTCTTGAAATAGATGGTGATGATCTTCCGGATTTCTGCAGGATCTGTTGTGATTTCACCCTTTTCATTCTTGATTGCATAGATTTAAGCCTTTTCTTTCCTTTTCTGAAAAGTTTGGCTAGGGATTTGTCAATTTTGTTTACTCTTTCAAAGAACCAACTTTTCGATTCATTGCTTCTTTGTATTTTTTTTTAGTCTCAATTGCATAAATTTTGGCTCTGATTTTTATAATTTCCTCCCTTGTAAGAGCTATGGGTTTGATTTGTTCTTCTTTTTCTAGAAGTTTGAGGTTCAACATTAGTTTGTTTATTTGAACTCAATCTGTTTTCCTGATGTGTGAATTTTCCACTACGAATTTCCCCCATAGCACTGCTTTCATTGTGTCCCATAAGTTCTGCTATGTTGTATTGGCATTATCATTTAATTGAAGAAATTGTCTAATTTCTTCTTTAATTTTGTCTGTGACCCATTGGTTGTTCAGGAGGGTGTTATTTAATTCCCACATGTTTATGTAGTTTTTGTGGTTTCTTTTTCCATTGATTTCCAATTTCATCACACTATGGTCTGATAATATGCATGGGGTAATGTAAACACCTTTGCATTTACTTCAGGATGTTCTATGAGATAGTATGTGGTCTATTTTGGAGAAAGTTCCATGTGGAGCAGAGAAGAATGTGTATTCTGTTATTGTGGGATGGAACACTCTGTAGACATCTACAAAGTCCATTTATTCAAAGGTTTGGTTCAGCTGATATTTCTTGTTGATTTTTTGTGTAGTTGATCTATTTGTGATAGTGGAGTATTGGGTTTCCCTATTACAATTGTATTAGTACTTATTTTATTTTTCATATACATTAGTGATTGTTTTATACAGTTGGGTGCACAGTATTTGATACATATACATTTATCATTGTTATCTCTTCCTTTTGGATTGTTTCCTTAACAAGTATGTAGTAACATTCTTTGTCTCTTCTGCTCGGTCTTGCCTTGAAATCCACTTTGTCTGGAAATAGAATCATTACCCTTACTTTTTTCTGGATTCCTGTGACATGGAATATTGTTTTCATCCTTTGATTTTTCACTCTATGAATCTCTTTTTGAGTTGAATATGTTTCTTGTATGCAGCATATTATTAGATCTTGTTTCTTGATCCATTCTGCTAATCTGTTTCTTTTGATTGGTGAATTGAGATCATTCACATTGATGGTTATAAATGATAGGTATTGACTTATCCTTGTCACATTATGTTCCTGTTGTTGGTTCCCTTTCTTTCCTTTCTGCTTCACAGCTTGTCTTGCCTGGTAGGAATTGTTGTTCTCATTGTCTTTTTCTAGAATATCCTTATCCTTTTTGGAGTGTTGGTTTGGTGGTAATGAATTTCTCCAGGTGTTCTTTATTATGGAAGTACCTTATTTCCCCATCAGTTTTAAAAGATTAAAAAAAAATTTAAAAGACAGTTTTTCAGGGTACATCCATCTGTGTTGGAGATTGTTTTCTGTTAGGACTTGAAATGCTTTACTCCAAGCTCTCCTTGACTTAAGGTTTTGAGTTGAGAAGTCTGCTGTGATTGTGATGGGTCTTCCGTTTATTTATTTATTTATTTATTTATTTATTTATTTATTTATATTTAGAGACAGGATCTCTCTCTGTAGTTGAGGTTGACCTTGGCCTTGAACTCACTATATAGTTCAGGCTGGTTTTGAACTCATGGCAATCCTCCTGCCTCAGCCTCCCAAGTGCTGGGATTATAGGTGTGTGCCATAACACCTGACTCTGGGTTTTTCTTTATAAGTGATTTGTTTCTTTTCTCTAATGAATTTTAGTATTTTGTTCTTGTGTTGAATTTCTAGATTCTTGACTACTACATGTCTTGGCATAGTTTTTTTTTTTTTTCCTGATCACGACTATTTGAAGTTTTTTATGGCTCACTTATCTGTATCTCAAATTCTCTTTCCATACTTGGAAAGTTTTCTGCTAGTACTTCTGTGAACAGGTTTTTTTTAAAGCCCTTTGTGCTATCTTCTGATTCTTCACTGATTTCAATTAATCTTATATTAGTCTTCTTTGCATCATTTAGCAGCTGTTGGATTGATGTTTTTATGTTCCCTTGTATTTTTAAGAAGTCTTTCATTTGATGATCACCAACCACAACCTTGTCTTTTAGATCTGATATACTATCTTCACATTGTTTGAGTATGGTGCATATACTTTCAGTAGAATTTTTAATCTCCTGGATTTCTATTTGAGTCTGTTTTATGGGATCCAGTTCTTTTCTATGTTGGGCATTTCTTCTACCTAAGCTCCTCTATTTTTAAAAAAATCTGTGTCTATTCTAGATTCACTAATCATTTCCTTCATAATGGTTGTCATCTCTTTTAATTATCTCTGTTTTGTTTTTGTTGAGAGACTTATTGATATGTTTTGTTACTTCCACTGCTACCATTTCATAAAATTTAGCTGGGTGGCTTTTGATTTCTTCCACTTCAATGCCCCTTGATTTGCCTTCGGTGAGTTGAGGAATATGGATTTCATCTTGGTTCTCTCTCTCTCTCTCTCTCCCCCTTTCTCTCCTCTCTCTCTCTTTCCATATACATACATACACATATATATATTTTTTTCTGCATTCAGAAAAATTGTAAATTGCTTGTAAATTGCTTATGGTAGGTAGCTTTATTACTAGTACTGAGACCTCTTTAGGAAACGAGTACTTTCAGAGATGTCTTCTAGGTATAACTTTTGAGCCTGACCCAAGATCCTACCTCTTCAGTTCATTACAGATGGAATGTTGCTGCCTGTTTGGGCTGGGACCCAATTGATTGCAACAACTTTGTCACCTTGGCTAGAGAAGTACGGTCAGTAATAAAAATAGCATCAAGCACAGACTGGAAAATGATAAACTGTGATAACTATTAATTTGTTGCCTTTAACCATAGGTACAAGATTTACAGTTATATAACAAAATCTGAGAGAAATAAAAAACTATATACAGTAAATATACACTCATTAGAGCTATTTTACCCTAAAGGGAGAAAGTTAAAAAGAATAAGAGGAAAAAATAGAGAAATAAAAGAAGAGAAAAAGATTAGAAGCAAGGCTGAAAGACAAAGGAAGATTACTCAAGCCTCGGGAAACTGGTGAAGAAGATAGGAGGGAAAGAAAGAAGGAAGAAACAAAAACAAGAACAAAGTAAAACCAAAAACTAAAAAAAGTTAATACTCATGGAAAAACAAAAACAAACAATAAAAAAATTAAAAACCAAACAACCCAGCCAAACAAAAAAGCCAAGAATGGGGGAAAAAGAAGAAAAAAAATTTCTCTGTGATTTCAAGCCTGTGATTTCAAGAAATTTCAAAGAAATTTCTCTGTGTTATCTTCTGGGGTCTACAGTTTTGTGGTAGTGTCCAATTCAGGATGTGACTCTGCCTTTGCTGGTAGACTAGGAGGCAGTCAGAGCCCAGATCCATGCCGGGTAGTCCCAACAAGCCAGCAGTAGGATCAGGGTGGGATGCTGGATAATCCCAGAAAGCCTGTAGTAGGATTAGGACAGGGTGCTGGTTCTGGTACTTGCAAATCTACGGAGTTCAGGCTGCTCTGGCTTCTGGTTGTGGGGCTGGGGCTTGAGTCTGGCTTGTAATACTCCGGGTGTCTCCTGCTGGCCTGACTATGGCTCCCTGAGCCTGGGTGTCTCTTGCCGTTGTCTCTTACCCAGTCATTGTGGGTTTTTAACACTGAGATCCCTGAGTTGAAGCCAACCCACAGCTGCTCCAAGTCCTGGGTTCTGTTGTCCTCTCCCTAACATGGTGTCTGACCAAGCACTGTCTCTGGGGGACGCTGCAGTCCCTTGGACTGGAGTCACTCACCAGCTCTTGTAGTGTGCAGCATCTGCTGCTCTGTTTTGCTGGTGGGTTTCTCCCTGGAGGCCTCTGGGGTCACCTGTTTTCACTGTGTCTTGGTAGATTCAATCCTCCCCTCTTACACCACAAACCAGGGGCTGGGAAGAAGGTGCAGATTACTCCTTCTTTCCTTTTTCTGCACTGAGGTGTGTCTCTTCACCTTCTTTGTGGGTCTGATTTTCCCTTCAGATCCCTCCTGGTCCTGGGGATCCACCTCCCTCCTTCTCCTTTTCCCCAAGTGGGTACCTTCCAGTGACTGGGCTCCGAATCTTGGGGAGGCTGACTTATTGCTTGTGGGTAATATCTTGAGTGCTCAAAAGTCAAAGCTCTCATTTCCATTTCAAATTAAAGTGGTGAGAAAATGTGTGGGGGAGTGCTAGTTATTATAAATATTACCATAATTGTTACTTTTTGGGCTTTATTTTACTGATCGGAATTCTGGAGTTCAGAGGCTGAAAGCACCTTGCCCAGGATGACACGGCTGAATTCGGGCAGAGCAGCTACTTGGGAAGGTCTCTCAGGTCACAGCCAATGCTCTGGGTCATTCTCAGAATGACTCACCAGGTGGTGCTCTTTCCCCAGGATAGGATGTGACCAAGCTGCCCTCAGCGCAGACACTGGCCTTTTCTCAGTAGGACAGCCTGGCCTTCTAGAGCTAGCAGGGCCTTTGAATGCGGCTAAACTTTCACTGTGGGGGGAGAGAGCATGTTGCTGGGCCCAGAGGCACCCACAGTCACCAGGCGGTGCTGCAGTAGAGTCCTGGTTTATCCAGTTCCTAGCCTCACTTGCCCCTGCCTTTCTGTGGCATCCGTTGCCTGCCTCTCCGTAGCTGCTGCTGGTCCTGCCTTGCACACTCGTCTCACGCTGGGCCTGAGTGGGAAGAGCTGGGTGCTGCCGTGCAGGGCAGTGGCCAAGCTCTGCCACAAGACAGGGGCAGAGAAAGGGCTCGGGCAGGCTGAGGGAGTCCCCTCACTGGGGCAGTGTGCAGGATGCGGGGAGCCCCGGAGCGCCCCGCTCTGCCCCAGCCCTGTTCTCCACTCACACCTGTCTGTAGGGTCACTGCTGTGTGGGCGGCGCTTACAGCTGTGGTTGGCTCGTGGCAGAGCAAGGGCAGCGCTGGCTCTCACCAGCATCTTCCCTGGATGTGGGAGCTCATGTGAGAATTTGGGGTGATTCACCCTGTCCTCACGCATTCTCTCATCCAGGACACCCTTTCATAATAGTAACTGCTGTTTGTTTGCAGTCCTGCTGTGCAGTATGCTAAACCTAAGACTCCATGATCTCGGCCACTGCACAGCTCGGCCCTGTGAAGTTGGTACTGCCACTCTCCAGCTCACACAGAAGTAAGCCATTTACCCAGGATCACACAGTGGGCTCCACACACCAGCTGAGTGCCAAAGATCAGATTCACAACCACAGTGTTTGACTTCCTCTTGAGGCCAGTAAAAACAATAAACACAGGGCCCTGGGGAGCCACGGGCACCACTGTGCTCCTTGTCCCCACAGGACCCATCCTTCCCAAAGCCACTGTCTGCAGGGGGAGGTTTCTTGCCCCCTGTCCTGGGCCACAAAAGGCACGTGTGTCACAGTCCCCTGCAAAGCGCTTTGCCTGACAAACAAAGGGGCCTCTTCTGCTTAGTTAGCCAGGGAGCCTGCAAGGCTGCATCCCCCCACCTTGTTTTTTCTGCAGCTGCCAGACCACCTACCTGAGCAGGGTGCAGTCTGCACATCAGGCCTGTCCAGTGTGTAACATGAGCTCTTGGGGACTCAGGTTGGCCTGCCTGAGATTTTTTTTCTCTTGACACATGACAGAGTCTGTGCACATTGATATCATTTAGCCGGCCTCATGCAAATGGCAGAATCATAGGCTGTTGGGCAGGGTCGGGAGGGACCTGGGTGTAGGAGGTGGATGGTAGGATGCAGGTGAGGAAGGGTCTTGTCAGAATCACACTGAGATCCAGGAAGGAGCCAGATCCAAGCCCTTGGGTATCCTCAGCACTTTCCCAGCATCCTCAGCTTCCAGGCCACCGAGCGAGTGGGACAGAAGAGGGGATGCGCAGGTGGGCTGTGGAGTGCGTGTGGTCCAGTGTCAATGCTCCCCACTGCTCCTCCCCACAGGGGATGATTCTCTGAGACAAGACCTCAGTGTCATGAACAGCTGCATTAGGTGACCCCTGGCTGTGCAGTGTGTTGAGCACTACCTTTGTCTGCTATCCCTTAAATGCCAGCCCATCTTCTGGCTGTGTACAACCCACGATGTCTCCAGACGCCACTGGGTGTCGCTGGGGACAGGATTGCTCCCCACCTCTCCTGCCGAGAACCACCGCTCTAAAGGCAGAGTCCTTTCTCCTTGGCTTCCACATACACCAAGAGCTCTGTCCTCACTGTGCTTTGCGGGCTGGTGACTCACACGTGTGTTGTGCCCTCAAAGGACTTGTGCCTGGCTGGGGAGGCCCAGCGCACACCGGGGCAAAGGTTAGGAGGCTGTCCCGGAGGAGAGCCGGGTGCAGAGTGGCACAGGGGCAGGCGCGGGGAGGGTGGAGGACGTCCTGGGCAGGAGGGTGGACACAGGGAGAGGGCTGGGAAGTGCGACCTGTTGGGGATGCCTGCTCTCCAGACTGCACACAGAGTGGCGAAGCAGGAGCTGTGGGGACAGGAGGGAGAGGAGGCGGTCGGAGGATGTGAACGCGGCTTGAGCACACCATGTCAGACAGGGTTCCAAGTGTCTCAGGTGTATTATAGCTTATCTACATAGCAGCCTCCAAGGAAGGGGCTATTAATACCTCAGTGTAGACAGGAAAAAATGATGCACAGAAAGACTGGGTCATCTGCCCAAGTCACACGGTGTGTGAAGGTTCCGTGTGAGCCGCACTGAGGAGCTTGGTTATGGGGACCACGGGTTTCAGGCAGAGCTGTGACACATTATCTTTAACTCCATAAGGAGCCCCTGAACTCACCAGCACCACTTCATCAGACCTGGCGAGTCTGTGGGACGGCCGCTGCCCAGCTGGGCGGCCCCGCTCTCGTCTGGCTGGAACTCTCTGCTACACCTGCGGTGACGTGATTAGGGTGGGAGGCCCTGAACCTCGCTGCCCCTCTCTGCAGCCTGCTAAGTTGTTCCCTGTAATGACTTTCAGCAGAGTCAGCAGAGCAGACTATCCTCGATGGTTCAGCAGCTGTGTTCTTGTTTTTTCAGACATGTTCTAGCCGTGTATCCCAGGCCAGGCTTGAGCTTACCATGTAGCCCAGGATGGTCTTGAACTTGTGATCCTACTGCCTCTGCCTCCCAGGTACTGGGGTTACAGGGTGTGTGCCATTGTATCTCGTTTACCAGGCCTTCTTTTGATTTTTTGAGACAGGGCCTTGCTCTGTGGTTCAGGCTGACCTTGAACTCATGGTGATCCTCTTGCCTCAGCCTCCTGAGTGCTGAGATAACAGGTGTGTGCTACCAAATCTGGTACCAGGCCTTCTTAATGGCTGTGTCCAAAACTCCAGGATGTCATATCCTCTGTGTTGAACTGGTCAAAGTGGTCAAGGCAGAGACCAGATTCTGACTGAAGAAGGGGACGAATGTGTGAAGCCGTCTTTGGATTCTGGCTATCACAGTTCACTTTTTATTCCAGAAAGACTAGTCTGGCAGCCTTCAAGAGCACGGATTGAGAGAGCAAGACTAAAGCTGTGAAGATGAATCATGAAGCCATTGTATCAGCTTCTTTTTTATTTCCTTACATTGCTATGGAAAGACCAGAACAATTGTATTTTAATAATAATAATAATAAAACAAAATCATACTAGCCTACATTTATTGAGCATTTCTATGTGTAAGCATCATGGTAAGTACTTTTCTGTACAATGTAGTCCTGATAATTACCTCATGAATTAAATAGATTCCTATTTTACCTTCTAGAAAAGTGAGGTCAAGTTTATTAGTTTGTTAAGGCTACTACTGACTAGGTAAGATAAACAGCAGAAAATTAATTTGCTCACGATTCTGGAGGCTAGAAGTCTAAGGAAGGAGTCTATGGGGTGGTTTTTTCTGACTTCCCCTCCTTGGCCTGTAGATGGCCATGTTCTTCTTGTGCCCTCATACAATCTTCCTTTGTGCATGTCCACGTTCTAGCTCTGTTTCCCTCTCTCTCCTTTCTCCCCTCCTTCCTTCTTTCCCTCCCTCACTGGGGATTGAACCCTGAGCTACATCCCTATCCTTTCCTTTCCTTTTTTTTTGAGACCTGGCCTCATTGAGTTCCTCAGGCAGGATGTGAACTTGTAGCTTCCAGAGTCCTGGGATGAGACATGTAATTTCCTCTTTTTTTTTTTTTTCTTTCTTAAGAACAACAATCACATTGGATTAGGTCTACCTAAATAACCTCATTTAACTTCAGTCAGGTCTTTAAAAACCCTGTCTCAAATACAGTCGCATTCGGAGCCCTAGGAGTTAGGACTTCAATCTCTGACTTTTGGTGTGGGTGCAATGCAGACTATGTCACGTAATTAGCTAATGCTCATATAGTTAACAGGAAATCAGGATATGTCTTGTGTTGGTTTGACTTCTGGCTGTTGCTATTGATTACTATCCACCATTGTCTTTGGTTGTCCCAAGCAGAAATAGAAAGGTAGAGAAGTGTTTTAGTTACTTTTCTCTTGTTGTTGGGACAGAATACTCGACACCCAAAGTTAGGGGAAGAAAGGTTTATTAGCTCACAGTCTGAAGAGGTTTCAGTCTATAGTCTGCTGGGTCTGAGGCAGGGCAGCATGGCAGAGGCAGGGCAGACTGGCAGGGCAGACTGGCAGCCCACCGGCAGCAAAGTAAAGTCAGGAAATGCAAGGAATGTATGCAAATAAGCAATGCAAACAAGCAGCTAGTTAGCTTCTTCCTGTATCTTTTATCTAGGCTACCTGCCCTTAGGGCAGGTAGCACTCCCACCCTTAATTTTAGTTTCACATCCTTGATCCCAGCAGCAGAACCATGCCAAACTGATCAGTGGATCAATTTAGTAATCACACACTCTAGATCCAGCTATCTCTTACCACATGAGGCTTTGGGGGGACATCTAGACACAAATCATAACATTCCACCCCTGGACCCCCAAAGACTCATGCATAGCCCATTATGCAAAAGGCATTTAGTCCATCTCAAAGAGTTGCCAAAGTCCTAACAGTTTCAGCATTGCTGAAAAGTCCAAATCCAAAATCTCCTCTGAGATTTAAGGCACACTCTTAGCTGCAAGCCCCTGTATAAATGAAAAGAAGGTTAAACACTTCCAACATACAATGGCACAAGATAAGCATTACCATCCCAAAAGGTACAAATAGGGGGATACAAAGGAACAGGACCAAAGCAATTCTGAAATCCAGCAGGGCAAACATTAAGTCCTGTAGTTCCATGTGCAGCAATCTGTGGTGAAGTCTGAATTCCAAGGGGCTTGGGCGGCTCCGCCCCTACTGAACTTCCAGTGGTAGCAGCTCCCATGGCTTCTCTCTTGGGCTGGTTCTGCTCCTTCGATGCAGTTTTCCTCCGGCGATCCACATTCCTGGCTTCTCCAAACTTCTGGGGTCTCCAGTGCACCTTCGGCTTCACCCTCACAGGTTCACACACTGCCCTCTCAGGGGCACACTGCCTGGCCTCCCAGGCCTTCTTCGGAAATCTGGGTGGAAGCCTTCTTGACCCCACAACTCTTGCATTCTGTATGAACCTAAAGCCAGGGCCATGAGGATGACGCCAGGGTCTGACGCCAGGGTCTGCCGCCAGCTGGAGCAGAAACCAGGCTTCCTTCTTGGTTGTCTGTGGTGGTCATGTGCCTGGATTGCTGAGTGCTCTGAACCAAATCCCAAGGACCAACTTCCTTAGGCTGCCGCCATTCTGGAACGTGGTGCTCTGGGGCATTCTTCTCAAAGCAAAATCTTTCACCTTTCCAACTCCGAGGCTGCAAAGGCTGGAGTCCTGCTGTTTC
>PVJO010030419.1:0-15529 GCA_004026905.1 Hystrix cristata | reverse complement strand
CTGGAAAACAACCTGCCAACTAGCTTTTGCTCCCACCCTGCTTTATGTTGCATCAGCAACAGTCCTCAGGTGGATCCTCTATGCCCAGAACTGCACCAGCTCAGTCCAGCTGGGCGTTCTGGCTCAAATTGGCCACAGTAATAAGTCCACCACACCAGAGATCAACATAGTCACCCACACATCAAGGACCTCCACAAATGCCAGTTGTCACACCACCCTGTTTCTCTCGCTGTCAGCGGAGCCACGGGGACAAACAGTGCCCCAACCACCGATCATCTGGAGGTGAAGATGAATGGTCCTTGGTCGTGAATTGAGCAGGGACTTCTCCTGGGGCTTGGTGGTGAGGTGTGCGACAACCAGGAAGCCAGCCATCTGGTGGAGGCTTGGAGCACTGGTGACAGCAGTATTGGGCGGGTCCCAGGTAATTCATCACACAGATTTGCACCAGAGAAATAAGCACCAAAGTCAGGGAGAGATCAAAACATCAGGATTTTATCAGTATACTGGATTGGAGAGCGCAATCTGGGCCTGCTAGTTTCTTCCTTCTCCCACCCAAATGAACCCTAACCCTAACTGTGGCTCGAAATGCAACTATAGCCATAATCCCAATACGATCAGTTACTCACCCTGGTCTGACTAGAAACCCCATGAGAGGCCCGGAGGGCCCTGGTGCACTCTGGAGGAATGGGGTCAGCCAGCTAGGTCTGAAGATGCGTGTGTAAAGAGTCCTGTCACTAAAGCCCTGCATCCTGGCAGCTGGTTCCTGCAGTGCATCCCCACTGCCCAGAATGGCCCTGAGGAACAGCCCGGGGAATGAGCCATGGGGTGGCAACTGGCCACGGTGCCAGGCTTGACTTTTACCAGGAGCTTTGAGGTGGCATTGGCATGAAGCCATAGAGAACAGGGGCTGGCAGACAGCACTGGAGGTGGCCTGCCAACTGCCATCAACAGGCAGCCTTCCCTAGTGTCACCGAGAGAGGCAGGCACAGGAGGTCTTGCTCCCCTGCAGCGGCCACAGACACCCCAGAACTGCCTCTGGGGTCAAAACCTCCGGGATTTGGAGGGAGAACCAGGAAAGGGAGCAAGACTTCTTCACTAACAATTAGAATCATTTCTTTGGAATCTTAAAAGAAACCTGACCTCATTTTAACTCCAGCTACTGAAGTGGTGTTATCAGTAATTCAGTTTGTTTTGGTTATCTTTCACATGAGAATTAGAATTTTTTTCCCTGACTGCATAAATAATGCATACTGATTTCCCATAATTAGAATTTAATCATATAAATATCTGGACAAAAATATCATCTAGAATCTCACCAGCCTGAGTGAACCACCATGACTGTTAGCTATTACAGTAGCTTTTCTTGCACTTTTTTTTTTTTTTGGCAGTGCTGGGGTAGAAGCCAGAGCCTTGTGCAAGCTAGGCAAGTGCTCTACCACTAAGCCACAACACCAGCCCTCCTGCACCTTTTTAGGTAACCATACACATATATGTAAATTTTCATAAATGAGCTGGGAGTGGTGGTGCATGCCTGTAATCCCAGCATTCGGGAGGCTGAGTCAGAAGGATCACCATGAGTTTGAGGCCAGCTTGAGCTACATAATGAGTTCAAGGCCAGCCTGAACTATGTAGTGAGACCCTGTCTCAAAAAACAAAAAAAGGGGTTGGGGATTTAGCTCAGTGGTAGAGCACTTGCCAGCAAGCAAAAGGTCCTGAGTTGGATCTCCAGTAGGCCACCCCCCAAAATGCATAAATGAGAACACTGAGTTTTTAAAATCATCAACACCATCCACCACCATGGCCCACGTTAACTCCTCCATCCCATCTATGCCCCCAGGCAATCCTTGTTCATAATCATAATTTCCTTGCCACCTGGTGAGAGTAAATTGGAAAGATTATGCAGAGAGTATCCTTTAAATAATAATGATATCAATATAATTGATGATAATGATGGTAGTAATAATTGTGTTGTTGCTTTTGACTTTATCGTTGCCTTTCAAAATACCAAACTGTATACAAGGGTACACAAGTGAAAAGTCTTCCTATTCCTGTCTACAGCCAGCCTATCCCCAGCCCCAGAGAAGACCACTGCTGTTGGTATCCTGTGTCCACACTTTGTGAAGTACAGTGTTTGTTTACTTTGTTCCATTTCTGTCCTCCTACCAGTGAAACAGGTAGGAGGACAGCATTAGCCCTGTGTTACAAGTGAGGGAACTGAGACTCGGAGTGATTAAGAGATTGAGTACAGCGGAGCTGGGCCCCCAGTCTGCTGGATCCCAGGCCCGGTCTATCAGGCCCAAGCCGACTGTAGCTCCTCCCCAAGAGTGAGCCCTCACCCGTCCTGACTTATGAGCTCAGCAAGCCTAGAATACTCTCCCTGGAACTTTTATTCCTTACTGCAGAGCACACACACCTGGTTCCTTCAGCAGTGGTGTGACCAAGGCAAGGCCCGTCTCGCCTTTCCCCGCCTTCCAGGTCTGGGAGCACTTCCTAGAAGGCAGGTGCTTGTACAGCTGGCCTCCTTTTGTTCCTTCCCTGCTGCCTGGTGTCTGCCCCTGGGCCTACAGGGACAGAGGACAGAGGCAATCTGCCCCTGCATCTGTTTTGCTACTTCTGCCAGGAGGCCTTTTCTGATGCCCTTTGAGAAAAATCCCCCAATACTGTTGACAAAGATCACCTGGGGTTTTATGGCCTTCATCCATCTGATCTTCATGATAAGCTCAAGAGGCAGGGCTGAGGAAACCGTAGCTCAGAGAGGTCCAGTCACCTGCCCAGGACTCCAGAGCTTGCAAGTGGCTCCGCTAGCACTAAGCCAAAGGTTTCTGGTGGCAATTCTCATGCTAGGTCTGTTGGACCGTGCACCTCTATGGGCTGCCCAAGGCTTTGTTTCTGCCCCTTGTGAGCAGATGGGGGTGAAGGTCACGGACTTGAAGATCCACAGTTAATTTCAAGACGTGGTTTGGCACTTGCCAGCTCTATAATTTGGGACTTATTCCTCATTGCCGTAATGCTGGCCAGCTAAAAAAGCAGAGAGAAGATTTAACTTCTAAGGTCCTTGTGAGACCACAACATGCAAGCAAAAATTGAGACAACACACCCAGAGCACTCAGGAGGGCTGGGTTGGAAGTGTGTTATCGGATGGGTTCCAATATTCCTGGGTTCTTTCCCTCCTCAAGCAAAGAATTGAATGAGGGGGACAAAAAGTAGTTCCAAAGTTTTATTTAGAAGTATAGAAAAAAGGAAAATTAAGCATAACAATAAAATTGAGTATAACAATCTACAGCCGCCATCTTCCATGGGAGAGAAAAGGGAGCGCTCCCTCCCGGTGGCGTGATAGAGAGAAAAGCTCCCTTGCTTCAGGTGTTGCTACTATTTATCAAATGGAGTTCTCGTGAAAACTCACGAGAACGTCCTGCAGTCCAGGTGAGGGCTCGTGCTTGAAAATCACGCCTCAGAGTGACGAGGGGTGCAGGCCATTCCCCCAGGCCACGTTCCCTTGCCAGCCAGCCTTGGCTTCACACTATTCCTATTCCAAGTAGTAAAGGCTATCAGCTGTGGTCTTTGTTCTGCCAGTGGTCCAGGTGGAGAAGGTTCACTGCACATGTGCAGGCTGCATGCAAGTGGAAGGCCCTATGCAGGAAGCCTGAGCCAGGCTATCTTGGGGTACCCTGACCCAACACTCCAACCCACTCAGGGCTTTTCGCTGCATAATCTATTAGTGAATCTTTGATGGGATTCCCTTGGTGAGAAGTATGGAACATTGTACCCATAATCCACAACAATATAGGCAACAGCAACAGCCAGTAATAAACAGCTCGCCCACCCAGGAACAGGGGCTTGGCTCTGGCTCTATCCCTTCCGAGGGTGGGGAATGTTGGGCCTCCAGCAAAACGTTCGTCACTGGTCCCAAGCCCACTTGTAGCTTTGCCTGCAGGAAGCTGGTGGACAAAGTACTGCGCTGCTGTAGGTATGCCACCACCCACACATCGTGTCCACACGGGCGTCTGAGCAGTACCGTTCCTGGGCTTAGCGGTCAATGGTTTTGATGATCACATACGCTGTTTTAGCAAAGCTTTCAGTGGCTATAAGAGCAGAACAAGCCACAGTTAGCTGTTTATCATTAGCATCAGTTCTTGGCCCCTTTCTGGTTATGAGCGGAGCCCTATCTGCTGTTGTCACCATTCTGACTTCTGCTACACTGCCCGCCCAAAACTGTCCATGGTCACTTGGACATCCAGTTTGTATGGTTGGACTGGGCCAAAGACATACAAGGCTCGAGTCATCTTTATGGTTGTTTTTGCAGTTTTAAAGGCCACTTCAGCTTCTGGGGACCAGTTCTAGCGGCTGCTTTTCTTCGTTAGCTCGTATAGGGGTCGTAACACCCGGGCCAGATGCGGCACGAAAGCTCTTCAATAGCCCAGCAACCCTAAGAAGATCTGCAACTGCTTTACTGTGATTAGGGACAGGATAGGCCTGGATCTTGTCTATGATGCTTTGGGGATAACTTACTTCTGCCTTACCCGACCAGACGATCCTCAAGAATTTGACTCACAATCCAGTCCCCTGCAGCTTGTCCTCACTGACCACACAACTACATGTTTTGAGATGTACTAGGAGCACCGATGTGGCTGCCTCAAGGTCTGTAAGAGAGTCGCAAGCAAGCAGATATCAATATAATGGTACATTTGCACAGATGGTGGCTTTGGCCGTTGAGCCAAATTCTACCCCATTAAATCATGACACAAGGTGGAGCTACACAGATAACCTTCCAGGAGCACCATGAAAGCCCATTGACTACCTTCCCGCATAAAAGCAAACCAGTTCTGGCTGTCAGGGGCCATATCAATAGAAAATGAAGCGTTAGCCAAATCTGCTATGAAGTGGTAAGTACCTAGCCCCTGACCACAGTGATCCATCAGGTCTGCACAGCGGGCAGAGAGGTATGTGGCAGACTGACCTTATTTAGCTCCACTGTCATCCCCAGGAGACATCAGCCTTTTAAACCAGTCACACAGGCGAATTATAGGGACTCTGCACCGGCTGGTAATTCCTGCCTTCTTCAGTTCCTGGAATGTTATGCTGACTTTGTACCTGCCTGGCAGGTGGTACTGCTTCACAGCCATGAGCCTGCGGGGTCGGCAGTAGCCAAAGGGGATGCTTTGAGTGGCTTCTCACTCACAGGCGGAATTCCTTCACAGTAACCTGGAGCCATAATCCACGGAGTAGATCAACTCCTAAGATGTAGTCCAGTACTGGGGAGAAACATACATCTTATATTTCTTAGGGGGCAGATGACCTATTTCGAAATATACAAAGCTTACTATTACCTTGGTGCTGTGATCCCTACAGACATCTGTACACAAAGCAGAGTCCCAGAACTTCTCCAGGTTCCCAAACAACAGGGCACACTCATTTTCAGAGCCTATTAGAGCTAGAAGCCGCTGGACATTGCTCGGGGACCAGTTCCCCATAAGGCCGCCGGTCCCAGTTGGTCTTTGTAGAAGGGGCACCTCAAAATCGACCCTATTCAAAGGTTAGGGGTTGGGGATTTAGCTCAGTGGTAGAGCTCTTGTGTAGCAAGCACAAGGCCCTGAGTTTGATCCCCAGCACCCAGCCCAAAAAAATAAAAGGTGAACAGAGCATCTGGAGGGCTGATCTTCCAGTTCAAAGGCCCAAGCTGTGGCTGAGGGTGAATGCCCTTCTGTGTCCTTGTGCTTTCTTCAGGGAGAGTGAATCTTTGATTCTCTCACAACTGTCTCCATAACTCTAACAGGCAGGCATCTGGCTTTCTGTCAATCTTGGCCTTATCAACTCCTGCCCCCAACAGGTCTACGCACATCTGTGTATGTGTGACCTTTGAGGGCTTCTCCGATCACCCCTTCCCCGCTCTGTCTGGGATGTCCACAGTTTAGTGTGGACATTATGGTCCTGCCTGCTAGTCTGCCCTCCCTAGGCTGGCAACCCTAGTGTCACTTCATTAATATAGCACCCCACCTAGGGAGCCAGGACGGCCATGAGTGACCCAGAGGAAGAGGAGGGGGCACCCTGCAGGACCATGTTCCTCATGCCTCATCGGGTCCTGGGTGTTAAGGTTAAATATCACCTACTGCATACCCAACAAGGTCAGCAAATCACTGCCATTTGCTCACTATTTTAGGCACATCCCCCACTTTGGCCCACACTGTACAAATTGCTGCCATAAGCCACTTGAACATAGAGTTCCCTGACTGTACTAGCAGCTGATATGTGACGGCTGTCTAGGGGAGGGGTGGTTAGTGACTGAGACTAACTCTCCATCTGCTGCCCAGTACACATGACACCCTCCAGCTCTGAATCTCACGGTCTCAGCAACCAAACAGCTGAAGGTTCTCCTTGGCACTGTCTGAACTGCTTTCCCAAATCTACCAGTTCGGCCTGGGTGTAAGGGTGGTGTCTTAGTTAGGTTTTCTACAGCCAATGGTTCTAAGAGAGCAGATTTAATGGAGGACATTTATAAGTTCCAATATTCACCCAACAAGCCAAATGAAGGACATGCAGAATGTCTATCTAGGCCCCAGAGACCCAAAAGATCCAATCAAGGGCTGGGAGCCCACAGCACTGTCCCATGTACGTCTGTGTCTGCAAATGATGGCTGAAGAAATCTTCACTAGAACCAGGATACGATGCTCACAGCAGAGATGACAACCAGAGCTCCCCCGAAGCAACAGCAGCCATCCTCGACGACAGCAAGGCCCTAAGCTCCTTCCTCGACTAGAACAGCCAAGTTCCTTTTGGGAGAATCAGCCACAGCAGAGCTTCTCCTGGGGAACAGCCCGCCAACTAGCTACGGCTCCCACTCTGCCTTATGTTGCATGAGCAACAACCCTCAGGTGGATTTCGTATGCCCAGCATCACACCAACTCAGTCCGGCTGGGTGTTCTGGCTCAAGTTGACCGCATTAGGTCCACCACAGGTGGCATGTGGTAAACTCAGTATTTGGGCGGCACCCATGGCCACTCTGCTGGTGCTATGGGCTGCTGCTGCTTCATTTGCGATATAGCCTCTGGACAGGCTTTCCTGCATGGAATTGCCTAGGTATCTTCAATATCTAAGTTGTCTGTGAGCTCTGTTATCTCATCGGCATGCATTCCTTCTAGGCATGAGTTACAATTTACATGATTTACAAGCAGTGGGTCTCTCTTCTTCCAACTCCCTGATGCAGGTGTCTCATCTTTTTTTAAAATAGATTTTTATTAAAATTTATCCAAAATTACACAAACTTACAGGCCATTACACAAGCTTATAGACCAGAATACATTGTACATTTTGCTTATAGTAACGAGAAATGTAAACAACCACATAGATCCAGCATTAAATCACAACTACATAAAATTACTGTAGTACTCAGTGCACGTGTTACTGTTTTAAATTTGGGTTATTAGGTTCTTGTTTTTAAGATATCATTTTTCCTCTGAATTCCCATTCCCCTCCCCCTTTGCCCTCGTCTTGTTCCCTTAGACCCTTTGACTATTGGCTTAGATCTGACCCTTTGCCTGTTTGTATCCATTGTTTACCCTTTTCTTTTGTTTGTATTTTGCCTCAATCAGATGAAGGATACCATACGGTATTCAAACTTGTGAGTCTGGTTTATTTCACTCAACATTGTATTTTCCAGGTATTCAAACTTGTGAGTCTGGTTTATTTCATCCAACATTTATATTTCCTATAAATGACTCTAATTTGTCCTTCTTTATAGCTGAATAGTATTCCATTATATATAGATACCATATTTTGTCTATCCAGTTATCTGTTGATGGGTATACAGGCTGCTTCCAGAATTTCGCTATTACAAATCGTGCTGCTATACCTTCACTCACCAACTGGGGGCTCGGGGTTGCTGGGGGTGCTATGGGTCTAGTTTGAGTTGTCTTCCTTCACCCCATAACACTGTTGCTAATTCTCCATTCCTCCGTGTGTAGAGAAGGACCTTTACGCTGCCTTTTAGTTGGCGGCAGCACTGGTGCCCAGCGGCACTTTTTCCTTGGGTTCTTTGTTTTTCCCCTCTGGCATCCCGGCTGTCTCCGCCAGTGTGCCCCGCGTTCCCGCTGATCCCTGCGGACTCTGGAGTCTCACGCATGCAGCGCAGTCTCGCTCATCTCTGTGATCTGTCCGAGTCTCTGCCATGAGCATCGCGTGGTCCTTCGTTCTCTGTGGGCTCTGCGGCTGCTCCATGTCCCACCGCGGCCTCTCCCATCTCTGTCTGAGTCATTCTTACCTCTTCTGTAATTCTTAATCCTGTTGTCTTCTTTTCTGTGTGTATTCCATTCACTTGCGTTCTCCTCTGCACCTTACTTTTCTGCCTGGGGGTGATTATCACCTGGAGGGTCTGATAGGTTGATTCCCCCCTGTTCCTCCTTCTTGGGAGTCCTGGTGTCTCAAGGAGGCTTCTGTCTGGGCCTTGACGGCAGTGTAGAACACCTATCCCACTTCCCTGCCAGTGGTAAGCACACTCTTCTCCAAGATCTCTCTCGTGGTACACAGGGCTTTTCTCTATCAAAATGGGTGTCCCATCCACTTCTGCTCAGGCCCGAGAAGGGCCTATGTGAAGAGGAGGCTGGTCACTGAGTACCACACACTTGTGGCCGGCCACCCCTCAGTCCCACCCTGGGGAGCAGAGGGTTCCATACAAGGCTGCAGCCAACAATGCCAGTTGTTCGGTCACTGGTCTAGACTGGGAAGGTCATCTGTGCATATGTGGACTACCTAACAGAGGCTGACTCACCAGGTGAAAGCCTGTGCCGGGCCATCTTGGGTATCCCAACCACACAGTCTCAAATGACATTTGGCCTTGTCTTTCAAAACTTTATCAGCCCCAGTTTTCTCTTGCAGTAGGCAGAGTTCTAGACTCAGCAATCTTGGCTTTGGGGATTTGAAGTTGTGTGGCACTCTAACCCTAAACCTAACACTAGGTTTTAGGGTGCCCTAACCCTAACCCTAAAGCCACATTATTGGGGTGGCCTAGCCCTAACCTATCTCTAAGCCTCTCTCTAACCCTAACCCTAACCTCAACCCAAAATTTAGGTGTGCCCTAACCTAACCATAAAGCCAAAGTATTGGGGTGCCCTAAACCTAAGCCTAACACTAATTCTAACCCTAACCCTAACACTAAGTTTTGGGGTGCCCTAATACTAAATGCAAAGTATTGGGGTGCTCTAACCCTATCCCTAACCCTCCCTCTAGCCCTAATCCTAAGTTTTGGGGAGTCCTAACCCTAACACTAACACTGAGATTTGGGGTGCCCTAAATCTAAAGCCAAAGTATGGGATGCCCTAACCCTAACTATACCCCTAATACTAACACAAG
Source organism: Hystrix cristata (assembly GCA_004026905.1). Lineage (NCBI taxonomy): Eukaryota > Metazoa > Chordata > Mammalia > Rodentia > Hystricidae > Hystrix > Hystrix cristata. Next base: position 6,187 of record PVJO010030419.1, on the reverse strand, counting down.
GTTTTGGAGTGCTCTCATTATAACCCTAAGCCCAAAGTATTGGGGTATCCTAACCATAAGCCAACCCTAACCGTAATTCTAACCCTAACACTAAGTTTTGGGGTATAATAACTCGAACCTTAAAGCCAAAGTAGAGGGATGCCCTAACCCTAACAGTAACAGTAACCCTGAACCTAAACCTAACCTCAGGTTTTGCAGTGCCTTAACCCTAGCCCTAAAGCCAATGTATTAGATTACCTGACCCTAACTCTAAACACAACTCTAATGCTAAACCTAACACTAGTTTTTGGGGTCCCCTAACGGTAACCATAAATCCAAAGTATTAGGGTGCCCTAACCTTAAATGCTAAGGCTGACTCTTACTATATCTCTAAACCTAACCCTAAATTAACCCTAAACCTAACTTCAACTCACCCTAAGTTTGGGGTGCTCTAATCGTAAAGCTAAAGCCAAAATACTGGTTTGCCTTAACCCAAACACTAAATCCCACTCTATCTCTAAACCTAAATTAGGGGTGTCCTAACCCTAAAACCAAAGTCTTAAGGTGCTCTAGCCCTCAACTGAACTGTAAGCTTGATTGTTACCATAACCCTAAACCTCACCCTAACTTTTGGGCTGCCCTAACCCTAACACTAAAGCCAAACTGTTGGCATACCCTAAATTTAATCCTAATCCTAAACCAAATTCTAACTCTAATTCTAATCTTTTTTTTTTTTTTTTTTTTTTTGTGCCAAGGATCAAACTCAGGGCCTTGTGTTTGCAAGGCAAGCACTCTAATCACTGAGCTAAATCCCCAGCCCCTCTAATCCTAATTTTAAGTGTTGGGTTGCCCTAAACCTAACCCTAAAACTAAATCTAAACACAAATTTAACACTAATCTAACCCTAAGTTTTGGTGTTCTCTCACTCTAACTCTAAACCATAGTATTTGGATGCCCTTATCCTAACCCTAATTCCAAATCTAACCATAAACCTAACCCTAACTATCAGGGTCTCCTAACCCTAAAACTAAAGCCAAAGCACTGGTGTCCCCTAAACTTAATCCTAACCATAACCATAACTCTAACCCTAACCTTAACCTTAAGTGCTGGGGTGCCCTAACCCTAACCCTCAATATAATCCTAACTCTAACTCTAACCCTAAGTTTTGGGTGTCCTATCCCTAATGCAAAAGCCAAAGTATTGATGTGCCCTAATTGTAATCCTAAACCTAATGCCAACCCTAACCCTAGCTGAATTTTTGGGTGCCCTAACCATAATGCTAACCCTAACCCTAACCTAATCCTAAATTTTAGGGTTCCCTGGGCCAAACCCTAAAGCCAAAATTTTGGAGTCCTCTAACCCTATCATTAACTGTAACCCTAAGCCTAACCCTAGGATTTGGGGTGCCTTAACCCTATCCTAAAGCCAAAGTATTTGTTTGCCCTTTTTCAAACACTAAACCCAACTCTAAATCTAGCCCTAAACCTAACTCTGGGTTTTGGGGTGCCCTAACACTAACACTAAAGCCCAAGATTTGGGGTGTTTTAACCCTAACCATAAATCCAAAGTATTGGGATGCCCTATCCCTAATCCTAACACTAACCCTAAATCTAACCCTAACTCTAAATTTTGGGGTGCCCTAACCCTAACCCTAAAGTCAAAATATTGGGGTGCTTTACCCCAACCCTAACACTAACCCTAACTCTAACCTTAACCCTAAGTTTTGGGGTGCCCTAACCCTAAACCTAAAGCAAAAATGTTGGGGTGCTCTAACTTTAACCCACCCCTAACCCTAACACTAAGTGCTTTGCACAGGATGCTAACACATGAGCAAAAGCCAGAAGGATGAGCAGTCCGAGAAGGTGTAGTTGGGCAAGACCCACAGGAACAAAGGACTACAGGTGTGAGAGTTCCGGGGATTTTCCCCAAAAGATGATTTTCCCGGGTGGCTGAACCTAGCAGGTGGCCTGAGCAGGTGGGGAGCGATGAGGCTGGAGAGATAAAGAGGAATTAGACTTTAAAAGAGTGAGACTGCTAACAAGATTGGTTTGAGGCTTGCAGGGGCAGGAGTTTCATAATGAGGCTCAAACAAGTCTGCAGATATCTTGCGCAGAACAGAAAGAAACAGAATCACCCTGGTGCCTCCAGCTGCCTTACGACTGATTGACAGCAAGAAGAGAATTTTTTTATCAGATGAACTCATCTGTTTACCTTCCCAGTACCGAGTTTCCTTATAAATAATTGTGGTTTCCCTAAATTTACTACTCTACCATTCCCACTGCTTATGATAATTTCACATAAAGTTTATCTCATGGATTTGAGAATGGAAACACTTGGGTGGGAATATTGTGTTGTAAAGCCAGAAAAATTTAAATGTTTGGAATAAAGGGATAAGCCAAAAAATAAGAAAGCGAAAAAATAAAAATCAGCCTCTTTGCCTACAACACGCAAAACAAATCTATAAGCTTCTTAGGGTTAAAAGTTCTCTAAAGTTTATACTGAACAAGAAATGGTACATAAAAAATAACATGGTGCCATAATTTCTAAAGTCACATGCGTAACATGTTACTGGCACTTGTTTTGTTAAATGTGCCGTATTTCTTGTTTTATTTTCATGAAGTTAAAAAATATTTCTAAGTGGGCTGGGGATTTAGGCCAGTGGTTAGAGTGCTTGCCTAGCAAGCACAAGGCCCTGAGTTCGATCCCCAGCACCAAAAAAAAAAAAAAAAAAAAAAATTTCTAAGTATAACCTAATTTCCCAGGCCTTGCCAACCTGTGAGTTACGATGACTAGTATTAACCCATTTTATTTGTTATTTGCTTGTTCATTTATTTATTTGCAGCACTGGGGATTGAACACAGGACCTTTGAGCTGACCTCAGCCCATTTTGGTTATGTTTTGTTTTGTTTTGTGACAGGAGCTCACTAAGTTCCTCACACAGGACTCGAACTTTTGGTCCTCTTACCTCCACCTCCCAGAGTGCAGGGATTCCAGGCGTGCACCACCATGTTCAGTTTAACTCAATTTTTTAAGCCTATGCCTGTGATAGGTGGAATAACGGGCTTCTGAAGATGCCTACATCCTACTCTCTGGATTCGTGAATACGTTAGGTTGTGTGGCAGAGGGGAGTTAGGGTTGCTAATCATCTGCCATAAAACAAGATTATCCTGGATTATCCAGGTAGACCCAAATGTAGTCAATCCCAAAGGTCCTTAAAAGGAGACAAGAGTGTCAGAACTGGGAAGAGCAAACATAACAAGACTTAAAATGTGTTACGTACACATACCAGCTTCCCATGATGAATGTAATCATGTACTGCAACATATATTAATAAAAATAAAAATTAAAAAAGAAAAAAAATTCTGGCAGCACCAGAATTGAAGGAGATGTGAGGATGGGCACAGTGGTCTTGGGAAACTGAGAAAGGGAAGGAAACAGATTCTGTCCTGGAGCCTCCAGAAAGGAACACAGCCCTGCTGACACATTGATTTCGGCCCCATGAGACCCACGTGGGACTTCTGACTTCCAGAACTGCAAGACAGTAAATCTGCTTTGTTTTAAACCACTAAGTTCGTGGTCATTTGCTGCAGTGGAAATGAGAAACTAACTCAGTGCCTTAACTTGCTGCCTGCGGAGCTTGGTCTTTCCACCCCTCTCCACCTTCACCTCACTGTTGATTTTGGACAGACACACATCCCGGGGATGACTCACAAGGACCCACAAACCCTCCTCCGACATGCTCCACTCTGGCTCCTTTGGGTTGGTGTGATGGTCCCGAGGGAGCATCTTGCAGGACACACAGGTATCAGGTGCTGGTGCAGCTAAGCAGCCTCCATCCCTGCTGTCCCCAGCACTCCAAACCCCACAGCCAGCTGTGAAGTTGCTGAGAGAAGGCTCCTTCCCATTTAGTGTGTCCCCTGGGCATCTGGGTCTCAGGAGTGCTGTTTGCAGATCCACCCATTCAGGTTGGAGTGGGGGAAGCGCAGGATCTGGGGATAAGACCGGGGCTGTCTCCGCCTCCCACTTCCGGGCCACCCTGGTCTTGCCCAGGGCTACCTACCTTGCAGACTGGCGGGGTATCCTCATGCAAATGAACTTCCCCAGAGGTGCCCACTTATTCACCAGATACACCTACATTCCTATTTACCCCACAGGGACCCCCCCTTCCACTTCCACAAAAGAGGATTAGTGTTGTACTTTCCCCTGCTTCCTGACCTCTGTTTTTGGAAATTTTTTTCCCTGGCACTGTGGATTAAACCTGGGTTTTCTCATTGAGCTACAGCCCTACCTGTTTTGTTTTTATTGTTTAGTCTTTAGACAGGGCCTCGCTAAATTGTTTAGGCTGGACTCACACTTGGGGTCCTCCTGTCTCAGTTTTCCAGAGTGCTGGGATTACACGTGTGCACCCTCGCATCTGGTTTCTGGAATTTTGAGTTTCTCTGGGGTGGATTCATTCACCACAGGGGTTTCCAGCACTGTGACTTTCCAGTAGGGAAGAGCCACAGAAATGCTCTCCTCCAAAGGGGGAAAAGTCTCCGTCATCTCAATATCCCTGAGGGACCACAAGCTGGGCAGAAAGAGGACAGAAATCCTCGCGTTGGCCAGGTTTGTTCCCTCAATGACATGTTTGCCAAGGCACCCTCTTTTGGAGGGAGAGAGGATGCAGGAGGGCCTGAATACCACCCCCCCAAAAAACAAAAAAACAAAAACAAAAACTGCTGAGCCTCTCAGCCCCACTTGGACCTCACCAGCGAGCAGGAGTCTCCTTGCACTGGCCCAGCCTCTCTGGCAGACCCCGAGGTGGCTGCCTTTGGCTGACAGAGCAGTAGGGCGGAAGAGGAGGGGTCTCCTGCAAGCTGGGCCAGGGCCCACCAATCAGACCCCGTCTCTGCAGCTGAGCCTCTAGTGTGAACGTATTTGCATAATTTGGTTCAATATTTACCGACCCAGCCTCATTTTCTGGGTTGTCTCCATGGCCGACAGCTGGGAAGGCTGCAATTACGGCATTATGCGTGCGTGCGCGCAGGGGTGAGGCGGGGCACCGGGAACAGTGGAGCTGCGCTTCCAGACACAGCCAGCCCCGAGTGCTCGCCTCGGGCTCCCGCAGAGCTCTGCAGCTGGAAGTTGGCCTGGGCGGCAACTACAAGGCAGGCCACGCCCACAGCCAGCCAACCACAACTGTGGCAACAATGACAATAATGGTTACTTTTTATTAAGTTAATAAGGGAATCACGGACTTTTGTCCCGTGCTTGTGTGCAGGCATGGGGGCTAAAGACTCTACATGGAATTTCTCATGTCGGCCTCACAGCTGCTCTGGGAGGGGGCGTATCAGGATTGTTTCAGGCTACTGTTTCAGACAAAATGAAACTGTTAGCTAGGAAAAGTCCAGGAAGAACATTAGATTAGCTTCAGGCTTGGCTAGACTTAGGATGTGAAAGAGGCAAGATCCCAATTTCCTGTGCTGCGGATATCCACTGTGGAGAAACCAAGCGCCATTTACAGAGTTGGAGAGCTCTGGGTTATTACGCCGGCGGGCCCAGAGGAGTTTGCACTAGAAAGTGTGGGCCCCGAGTACAGAGAGTGTAAGCCTTTTATAGGGCATTATTTCCGGATCGAACAAGTTAGGTCTCGGTTTCCCGACTGAGTTTAAAAGTAGGGCGGTTACGTAAAACCGTGAAAGCAGAACCAACGTATGGGACGGGGCTGCAGCAAAACAGGGTGCTGGACAGGTCTTGTGGAATGAGAAAGCAGGTTAGGGTTTTAACTCTGAGTGGGGGTCTGGGGAATCTAGGTCCTAATTCTGAGTGTATCCCATATCACCTGCAGCTGACCGCTAACTTCATGCTACATCTCTGTGCAGGCGCTCTGGGCTGCACACCTCGGGACCACACTTTACTAGTGGTGGTGACCGGCAGTCTGAGACCATGGCCACAGCCTGTGGGAGTCATCAGATTGGACAGGCCTGAGTCATGTGATCACTACGCGCTGCCAGGTGTCCCGTGACTGGCTGGGGTAGGGAGCATCATGTGCCCTCCCTACCCCAAACACCAAGAGGATGGGAAGAGTAGATCCCCAAATAAAAATCGGCGACTGATTTTGGGAGGAGGGGAGGCACACTAATTATGCCTTACCAGCAGAGACTTTAATTTCCTGTGTTACTCTGATGAGAAAACTGACCTACAGCAAGTGGCTCTGTGATCCCCCAGA
>PVJO010030418.1:0-15534 GCA_004026905.1 Hystrix cristata | reverse complement strand
TGGGGTGGTATGAACGGTGGGCGTGGCTTCGAGAGGAAACGGGTTATGATAGGCCTCTAGAGGAGGCCTGCCCCAGTCCAATATCAGCTCTTGAAAGGGCTCAGGGAGTGATGCATCTCAGCGTCACTGCGGAGCTGATAGGGAAAGGGGCTGCCGGGGGTGCTAATTCTGGCCCAGCCACCACTGTGTTCTGTAGTTTTTAGGGCCCCAGTACCGTGCAGACTTGTCTTCCTGCTGCAGGCCCCGGGTAGGGCAGTATCATCTTTAGGGTGCTCTCATGCTGAGGTTCTGCTGCCTCAGCACTAGTCAGTCTCTACCATGCTTCTCCCTGCTGTGGTGAAGACAGACCTCTTTTGCTTTAAGGTGTTGCTCCTACTAAGTAGAAGAAACACTGACCAGCAAAAATAACAGTTACAAGACTCAGAAACTAAGTTATGGCTTATTCTTCCTGGACTCCCTCTGAGAGGAAATAGAACCCTTGTCATTCTCCACTTTTAATCCCGAAGTTGGAGTCTGCCACACTTCTCTTAATACCAGCCTTGCCAGAGGAGAGGATGTGGGACCCTTCTCCAAGGCCCTCTTGCCTGGCCACGGGGATAAGGAGCAGAACTCTGTCTCTCATTTCTTGGGGGGCCCTGTTCATCTTGAAGGGCCTCCAGACCAATGGCAGCTCATTTCACTGGGCCCCTGACCCTCATAGCAGTGGTCCCCTTTGAACATTTTCTGCCGGGTGGGTAGTTTTGAGAAAGAACCAAAGCCCAGGAAGTTCCCAGGATAACAGTAGAAAGCAAGCCAGCACTCAAGGCTAGTTCAGTTCACTCTCTGACCTCCTTAGATCGCAGAAGCTACCTTCATCATGGCCAGCTACATGAACCACTGCTCTGCAACTGCAAACGCTCCTCCCAACCCGCCTGCAGCACGCCCGCCCAGGGAACTGGATGGACGACAGTTCTTTGCTTCTGTTTCCTGTGCCAGCAAGGGGCCACCATTGCTGTGAATATTTTTGTTTCCCCTTCCCCAGCAGCACTGGAGCCTCTGGGATTAGATTGATATCCTGGGGTGTGATATACTGTGATGGGTCTAACAGCCCTCTCTACCCCACCCAGCTTCCCTGACATGTGCGTTTCAGTGTCTGGGTGTGGTGTGATGTGTAGGGCCCCGCCTGTACAGATTCAGACCCAGTGCAAGAACCCCTTCTCCTCCTTTCCTTCCTCACAAAAATACCGAGTGGATGCTACCTGACTCTAAACACAGACAGGGATGGCCCACGGAGAGTGAGGGCAGCAGTGCTGTACTTGGGGCTTCTGCACTGATACTCTCAGGGGAGCTACTGTTTTTTATATTGTGTGTGATTCTTATGTGGGGATTTATACTTGAAATTTCCTGTCTATCCCTGTATAGAACAGGACAACTCTGACAAAAGTTGTCAGAAAAGTTGTTAGAACTCACTAAAACTGGACTTCTTTTCTCAAGTGGGAAAGATGTGGCAGGGCTGGAGAGAAAGGGATAGAGCAGCCTTTCTCCTTTACTGGTGAGTAGGCATCTGCGGTGTTGTGTGGGGCAGCAGCTTCGCAGGACAACGCACTCCGCCTCTCAGATTCAAGCTTGCGTTCTCATACTGGACTGGAGGCTGAACCCAGTAGCACACGCTGTCCAAGCAAGGGCAGAGATTGATCCAATCCGACCTCCCCGTCTCACTTTAATGCCAGACAGGGCTCAGGGAAGGCTGTGCGCCACTGCCGAAGGGCAGGGTGGCCTTTGCTGCTCTGAGGCCACTGAAGATAAGTCAGGAACACAGAAGATGACTCCACCCCATCTTGTTCAGAGGACAGGCTTGTTCCTCGAGACTTCTGGTGAACTGCTAGGAATTAGTTGGATGCACAGGGCATCTATGCGCTATCTGTCCCAGCCTAAGAATACCAGACAAAAGAAGTAGAAAGCTCCTTTCACCTTTTGCCTGCTGAGAACATCGTAATGTCCCTCAACTCAGGTCTTCTAATTGAGTGCGGAGAACATGATATTCTGCCCCCCCCAAACACTAAAAACGAAAGAGTTCATACTCTTGATTTTCCAACATCTGAGAAACTGAGTTTTATTTCATACTAGGGCAGCCTTGCCATTTGTCAGTAAAGTGCTGGAAAACTGTGGGTTTAGCAGGAATACCCCAAACCAAGCCTTTAACCCTAACAATGTGTGTATGTGGCACACTGTAAAAACTGCAAGGTTTATCTGAACACCTCAGCTGCAGCAAACATTTCCTCTCACTCTTTAAACTGACAAGCATGATGAAGAAAGAGGCAAGACTCTCTGCCTCTTATAAATGAACTTGACTGCAAGGCAGGAAGCTTTACAGACATTTCTCTTGTCTTCGCTCCAGGATTTGGGGGTCTAGCTGGGATATTTCTACCTCGAACAGGACACACATCACAAATACCACAGGCTCCTGGAAAGCCCCTCCAGGGCTGGCATAAAAGGCAGAGATTTCAGCTCTGGTTTGATATCCCAAGCACCTCTTAGGCCAGTAAGGATATAATCTATGTAGGAAGTTTTTGTTTGTTTTTGTTTTTGTTTTTACCTAGGAAGTTTTTAGAAGTAGGCTTCCAAAGAAAGAGTAAGAATGGAGCTGTGTTCATACTGAATTTGGGGGTCAAACTTATTTCCCTCACCATCTCCCTCCTGACCCTTCAGGACCTTTGCTTAGTTTATTAATTTTATAACAAAAGAAAATGCTTTAGAAACAAAGACTTCCATAGTCTGCTTGTGTATTCTTTAACGGGACAGTCCCATGTCTGGAAGCCTAAGTCATATTTCTGTCTCATGTTTTGTCTCATCCCTTTTGGCAAAGGTGTCTTGAAAGAATAAAGTATTAATGTACTTGACACCCATGACTGAAATACCTTAATTGTGTTTGTCAATAAAAAGCAGCTCTCTGTGAACCAAACACTGAATGTTTTAGAACAAGTTGTTTACTAACAGAGTTACATAGGTTAACTCTGTAGGGAACACAGGAGCTAAGTAAACAGAGACTAGTCTTTTGTGGGACATTTATTCCTTCTAACCTGTATGTGAAGAGCTTGACTGTTTTTTTTCTTTACCTTTACACAGGGGTACTATGCAAATGGAATTTGTATCTTTCTCTTAAGCTCTGGTATGGGTTTCCCAATGTCTTGCTGCACAAATAACAACACAAAGTAAATCTGAATGTGCCTAGGAATGTTCACAAATTGTTCTTGGTTGATGTTACCTTTGATATATCGTGTCCAAATTCTTAAGGTGGCTCCTTGTTTAGTAAAGTAGACAAAACCTTACAAGAGGAACATTAAATACAGAAATACTGAATCAGATTTCCAGTTGCCTGCTCTGCCGTGATCTGAGATCCACTGCATCCATTCTGGTTCCCAGGACTGCATCCACCTGCTGGTTTGCAGTAGAAACAACCCAGCCACTAGAGCTTAGGAGCCATCTCCCCTGGAAGACGGCACTGGCCTTCTGAGTGCTGGGAACTCATGGGCTTGTTGATGTGGCTTTCTGGTGCGCCAGAACTTCCTGGCAGCTCCTGTACACTTCAATCAAGCAGTCCAGCCGGGGTTTGGCGCTCTGAATTCCGAGGGGAGAAATGCAGAGTCAAGGTGAACCTGAGGGCTTAGTGGTGCCCAATCCCCATGCACCCTTACTCTCACCCACCTCAGCGACTAACTGGCACAAGTGTGAGCTCAGAGAGGCAGGAAGTTCAGCCTCAGAGCACCTTGCTGGGAGCCTGTGAACTGTGCAAAGTAGAAGGTCAAAAGGTAGCTTTGTTGTTTTGTTTTTTGAGACAAGGTCTCCTATGTAGTGCAGGCTGCTCTTGAATTTACTATGTAGCCCAAACTGGCCTCAAACTCCTGGCGATCCTCCTGCCTCAGTCTCTCATGCTGGGATTATAGGTGTGCACCTCCAGCCTGGACAAAAGATAGCTTTTTAATCTAAATTTTATGACAACAAAAGGAGTAACAAGAACCCTGTCAAGCGGTGTCACAAATTAGGAAGCGGACCTCACAGACAAGACAAGGTAGTTTAATATATAAATTCTGAAAAATATTTTGTGCTATGAGATGTAATGAGGCTGAGGATTTAGCTCAGTGGTTACAGTGCTTGCCTAGCAAGCGCAAGGCCCTGAGTTCGATCCCTGGCACCAAAAAAGAAATGTACTGCAACCAAAATTAAAAGCCACAGAATGGGAAAATTATATGTGAAAAGTATATTTAATAAAAGTTTGCTACTCAGAATATACAAATAATTGATACAAATGCATAACCAATATCTAGATTCTACTTTAATAGAGGAGATAGTTTAGAATAAGACGAAATGAGGTGATACATATAAGGAACTATGAAAAGCCTTTCATTTACAGAGATACAAATTTCATACTTATAAAATGCCTTTATCTACATGTTCCAACTAAAACCAGCATAGAAAAACAAGTATATGTTCCAGTCGTCTAGTCTCAAACACTATAAAAATCTATAAAACTGTAGGGTTTAAAAAGAATTCTGAACCGTAAGGCAGAAGAATTACTTTTAATTCAGCTGTCTTAAAACTTGTGAAAAAGGAAAGGCAATGTGGCAGGGTTAATGACATATATACATAATCACCTATGAAGTCATTTATTATAACCAGATTTGTACCGTTTTTGTAAAAGCAAAACAGAAAATAACCTAGACATGATTTTAAAAGTTAGCAATGTATAATGGCTTTGTAAAAAGATACATATATTAGATGATTCAAAAAGTCAGACACAGCGAGCATTGTGGTGCACACCTGTAATCCCAGGGGTCTGGGAGGGTGAGGCAGGTGGATCACACGTTTGAGCCCAGCCTGGGCAATTTAGCAAGACTTCATCACTAACAAAAAAGGGCTGGGGATGTAGCTCAGTGCTGAGGTCCTGGGGTCAGTCCCAGTACCAAACACACACAAAAAAAGTATACAAAATATAATAGCATCTGTACCTCATTCTATGTAAAGTTATACACTGGTAAACTGAGAAAGTCAAAGTAAATGAATGATGTTTTAGAGAAGCAGTGATTTACAGGCAGAACTTGCTGAATGTTTTGACTTCTCTAAAATTTGCATTAATTCCAAATTTTATTGATTGGTTATGGTACTGGGATTGAGCCCAGAGTCTATGCACTGAGTTACCTTGACATTTTTTATTTTCTTAATTTTGAGACAAGGTCTCACTAAGTTGCTATGTTGCCCAAATTGGGCTTGAATTTTCGATTTTCCTGCCCCAGCCTCCCAGAGTGCAAATATTACAGGTGTGTGCCACCACACCCAGCTGAATTCCTAATATTTTCAAAAGTCCATCTTTGCCTTGGAGATAGGCTGAAATTATTAAAATACTAAATCCCACTGAAATTATCTGCCAGGTATCTTCCAATATTCTTTTTTTTTTTTTTAAGACAAGGTCTCACTGTGTAGTTCAGGGTGGCCTTGAACTATATAGCCCAGGCTAGGCTCAATCTCATGCTGATCCTCTTGCCTCAGCCTCCCAAGCACTGGGATTACAGGCATGCACCACCATGCCCAGGTAGGTATCTCCCACTATTCTGATGACAGTCTGTGTTCCTACTGAATATAAGTGGTGCTGGACATCCAGGAAAAGGAAAAGACAGAATTTCACCAAGAAAGGAAAACCGTTCTGTGCTCACCTGGAAGACAGGTACTACTTGTGCTATCTTATGTGGTTCCAGTGGATCCTTCAGTAAAATGCAGAGGTAGTAAATCACCTTCTGCTGTAAGAAAATAAACCAAATAACAAGAGATCTAAGTGAAACTCTTTTTTTTCTTTTTTTCCAGTACTAGGGATCGAACCCAGGGCCTTTACACTGAACTACATCTCCATTTCTTTTTATGTTTTAAAACAGAGTCTTGCTAAGTAACTAAATTGCCCAAGTTGGGCTCCAAATTGCAATCCCCCTGCCTCAGCCTCCTAGAGTACTAAGATTACAGGCGCCTACCATCACACCCAGTTTCATTTTGTATTCTTTTTTCTTTAACAGAATACTCAAAAAGTTTTTCATATATGGTTCTCTAAGTAGCAGAATACTTGATAGCTTTTTTTTTTCACTTGATAGCTTTTGAAGTGGAGATATATACTTGAATTCTTTTAAAAACAAAAAATAAAAAAGCCCCTTTCCACAATGGCAAAACCAGAGAAATCTGGCCCTGCCAGTGTCGTTGGATCTCACTATCTCCAGTGTCTCTTTAGCTCCTTCTCCCCAACTCAAGCCCCTCAATAAAATGATCTGACCACCTACCAAAAGACCATGTATATCAACATGTACCTGTAGTCCCTGCTACCAGGAAGCTGAGGCAGAAGGACTGCTTGACCGTAGGCATTAGAGGCTAGCTTGGGCAGCACAGTGAGACTCTGGCTCCATTAAAAAAAAAGAAAAAAATAGAGATGATTTTGACACTGGGCTAGAAGAAAAAGCTGCAATCCCAATGCTAACGTCCTATCAATGAAAATCTGCTGTGTCCGTTTAAAAAGTTGTGCTGTATAATGTGTTTGTCAACAACATGTAACAGTGGGCTTATAAGATTACAGTACAACAGCAAGATCCTTACTGCCTAATGACATCACAATGTCATAGTGCAATTGTTCCTTACATGTTTGTGGTGATGTTGGTATAGGCAAACCTACTGTGCTACCAGTCATCTAATTATGTATAGCACATATGCTTACTGATAATAAGTGATTAATCCAAGAGGCCTAAGCTACCAAACATGGCACACTGAGCCATCACCTGGTGGACATTCATGGCCTCTGCCCAGGGGACTACCGGGCCACAGTCCACCGACTGGCCTCAGCGCAGGGTGGTTCCTCCCTGCCCTTGACACTGCTTGCTTCAGAGCAGTCCAGACCCTTCACCTCGACAGCTCCTCTACTGAGTGCTGACCAGCACCTCCCTCCCTTCAGTGGCTCTCGCCTTTGCTCTCTCCATGCCTCTTTAAGTCCCACAGCCTCTTTATCCTTTTGTTTCTGTAACGTAAATATTACCATTTTCTGCGTGATGCGTGATTTGACTGCCAAGATATTTAAGCATTAGGGTTTGGTTTTTTTTGGTAAGTGTTAGAACAAAAACACTAGGCAGTTGCCATGGTCACAACTCCAAGTGAAATCTGCAGTAAGTAGAGTAGAGCTGATGACACTGACGTAGCTTGTGAACTACTGATACCCAATAAAATCTGACACCGTGGAAAGACACGAACATGTCAGTCTACATTAAAGCATACGTGTCTCCTAGGAGTATCCCTACTTATAAAAAAGTTCACTGTGAGGCAGGATGCCAGGCTGTGCTCACATTTCCTGGCTCTCAACTGCACCGAGAGGCCGCGGCTGGTGACCTAACCACTGAAACTTGTGTGTATCGCTCTGTGGTCTCTGAACAGTGAGAAAGCTAACAATGGATTTCTCAGAACATGCCCCATCACTAAGTGCAGCATGACTATAAAGGGACTTACCTTGTCAATGTAAGTTTCACTTCTACGGTTTATACGTACCAACTAAAGGAAACACTAAAAGTACTAGAATAAAGGGCCTTCAAGTTTAATTCTGCAACATCAAATACTTAGGCATTAAGAGTCAAATTTAAACTGGGTATGGTGGTGCACACCTGTAATCCCAGCACGCTGGGAGGCCGAGGCAGGAGGATTCAAAGTTCAAGTCCAGCCTGGACAACCTAGTGAGATCCTGTCTCAAAAAAGAGCTGGAGGGGTTGGGGATTTAGCTCAAGTGCTAGAGTGCTTGCGAGTTCAATCCCTGGCACAGGAAAAAAAAAGCTGGAGATGTAGCTCAATGCAGAAAGTTCTAGATTCAATCCCCAGTACAGAAAAAAAAAATCAGTTTAGATCTAGGAACAATCCATGAGGGACTACCCCTCAGAAAGGACTGTGATACCGCCACTTACACTTACCATGTAAATAGCCTCGTTAATGACAATGTCCTTGACTTTGCCCATCTCTATGAAGGTGGTGTTTTCTTTGCCTGAAGCATAGGATGACGTCATCTGGATGCCAAGAGAATCAATTATTAACAGAGACTCCTGATCAATCTTCACAAAATGGAGGTAACCAAGCAGGCCTAAGAGGGTGACGAAGATGGCAGCTGAGAGGATCATACTGTTCTGAAAAGAGAGCCAGGCACAGGTGGTAAGATTACCAGATGGTCCTCTGCACATATCTGTGCTGTAAAGGTCAACTCTGTAACGGCCCTTGCTCTGTTGTGAGTTTATTTAATTTTTTTTTAAATTTTTACCAAGAACATGTATTGGTACATTGTATACATAATGATCATAATCAACATGGTTATTTTGTACCTGTACATGATATATCTTGGCTTTCCCCCCTCTTCCCCTCCCCTTCCTTCCATTCACCCACCCCTCTCTATCTTGTGAGTTTAATAATGAGGGAACACATATGGAAGATGAAATCACTTTTATTTGGGGTTGGTAGTGCTATGAAAGTGTACAGTACAATGAATTCAGACTACTAATGAATAGGTCTGAGGAGAACTGCTAGCAAAATATCCACTATCACATCAACCTCAGAAATTCTTCTTTCAAAATTATAACTCAGGGGCCCAGATCTTTTCTTCTTGTGCTTGCTCAGTGGAATATATAGCACAAAATTATAGACTGAACAACTGTAAAGTGCTTAGCACAGTTGAAGATACTACTCCTCACCTGATAAATGGCTATTTATCCTTCCTAATAGAATTTGGAGTGAATCACGATTGGCTCAGAAATGAGCACGTGACACAACTCTGACCAATGAGATGGGGGCAGGGAGCCCTACTAGAAAGGCGAACAGTCTGTCTTATAAAGAGATGCAAGGGGGCTGGAGATTTAGCTCAGTGGTTAGAGTACTTGCCTCACAAGTACAAGGCCCCGAGTTCAATCCTAGCACCAAAAAAAAAAAAGAGATGCAAGGAAGAAAGATCTCACTGTGAGGTCTAGATGCCAGAACTACTATAACTTCTGCAGAGACAAAGTGGAGCGCTAGGCTGAGGATTAGTAGGATATATCAAGGGTAGAAGAGCAGGAAGATAAAGAGCCAGAATTAAACGAACCTCTCACATAAACTCTGGTGCCTTCCTACCTCGTGACTTCTTCTTGTGTTAAATTAATTAAAAGTCCTTATCATTTACGTCTCAGTTCTGAATTACTTACAGGTTGACTGTGACCAAATGGTGTGTTAAAGTTGCAAAAAATAGTAGCTGTTCTGTATTCCTGTGGATCTAAGATATATTTACAACCTTTTAACAAGAAGCTGAACTTTTTTCTTAGGGTATCTTTCTTTTCACATGGCATATTTTCTTTTTTTCCCCAAAAGCTATAATTGAGAAAGCTGGCAAAGGAAAAAGTCATTGATGACCTAGAACCAGTGAAATTCAGTAATTTTGGGATACATTCCTTGAAGTGTTTCATTATTCTTTGTACTGATTAGACACCCTCTTTGACTAACTCCAGTTGGATTCCTCTAAGCCTTGTATGCCATGGTCTTGGCATCTGTCTTTGTTGGACCTGCACTGCACAGCTGTAGCGAGGACCTTGCTGAGTTAGTTTAAGACAGAACTCTACTCCTTGGTATCTGATACCTCTGGCTTGCTGTGTGAATCAGCTTTCTGTTACTGTAATAAAATACCTGAGACAAACAACTTCCAAAGAGGAAAGGTTGGGGCTGGAGGTACATTTTAGCAATACAGTGCTTGCCTAGCATGTGCAAGGCCCCAGGTTCAACCAACACAAGGGAGATTGGGGGAGGGTAGTTTTATTTTGGCTTGCAGTTTTGCAGGTTTCAGTCCATGGTCAGTTGGCCTCTTGCTTTCAATCCTTTGGTGAAGTAATAGAACAGCATGAAGCAGACTGCTCACCTCATTGCAGTCAGGAAGCAAAAGTGGAAGAGGCTGGTGTCACCCAGGCATCAGCATGTCATAGAATCCACCACAGGGATGGAACAGACAGAATCCTGAGCCCTTAGCCTGTTACTCAGTAAAAGCTTAATTTCTGTTTTCTCCTAAGGTAATCAGAGACTTAAAAATGTTTTTTGCTAAAAACCATGACTCTTCACTTGTGCCTACAATTATTGTCCAATAGGTAACTAAAAGCAGAACAAAGCTTGACCTTCATTTATATCCTTTGTTACAGTGAATCTTTGAGTCAAATCCTTTCTCAGCTCGGCATATGCTGATAGTTTAGGGGGTGTCTAAAAGCTGGCAAAACAAAATTGGCAGTGAATTTACATGATCTCATCCCCTTTCAAGACTGCGGGCACCATGCTGGGATTCCAGCAAGGGGCCACCACGCCAGCCTTTCTGAAGCAGATATTAATTCTATTTTAGAGATGTGAAATCTGAGGCTCAGAGAAAATAGGAATGTGTCTGGAAACTGAGCACAGAAACTTCCCTCATGTCTGAAATTTCATAATTCTTTACAAAGTGCACTTCAAACTGGGGAAGGGACTGGGAGAGGGGAGGATGAAATAGCCTTGAGAACTAGAGGTTAGGAAGAACGCAACGCTACAGCCATACACACTATTTGTGGAGAGGCAAAGGCAGTTTGCGAAGTCTGCACAGCAGGCAGGGTTGGCCGTGACACCTGTGCCGAGCAGAAGCGGTGGACGAGGACGGTGCACTGAACACCTGCCTGAAGTCACGCGTTTAAAGTGCTGTGTGTATGTGCTACGCTGTGCAGGTGGAAGTGAAGCTCGCAGGCTGTGCAAGAACAGATGGATGCTGGGCAGAGCCACAGAGCGCCAAACCTAATCAAAGAGCTGTCCAGCAGAGTGGCGGCCCCAGAACCAGGGAGTCCGCTCCCTCGGGCCTCGCGGCCGCAGGCTCCACGCGAGGTCGGGCTCCACCCTCCCGCCGCCCGCCAGCGCGGGCAGGGCCCGGCCGAACGTCACCTCGCACAGCGTGAAGAGTCCGTAGGCCGCCAGCCACACGGTGCAGGTGACTGCTGTGAGCGAGCGCAATGAGAGCCCGGGGCAGCTGACGCAGAACTCGCGGCAGAACGGCGAGTAGTAGCGGCGCTGTAGGGCCAGACGGCCGCCACAGATGTCGGAGAAGCTCCTCTCGTCCTCCATGGCCCCCTCGCTGGAACCCGGCCGCGCCGCTCTAGCCCACCCGCGGACGGGCGCGATCTCGCAGGCTCCGGACGCGCGCCCGGAAGTGGGTCTGCCCCGCCCCGCGCAGCCGCAGCTGTGCACCGAAAGCCGCGCGTAGGGCTTGGGAGCTTGCGTGCTGCCGAAGCCGGCTCAGGCTGTATCCGTAATGGTCTCCTTCCAGGGATTCGTAGGGAGCCAACAATAGCGGACTGATGAAAGCTGCTGTTACCGCGCTTTCGCTGGACAAACCGATTTCTGTTGCTAAGCCAGACCGTGCGCCAGGGAGATGTTCATTCATTACTGTGCCAAGTAATTTCATGTGGCGAGGATATTGACGAGGTCTCTTTGCCTCATTTAGGGTTTTGTTTTTTTTTCCAGTAGGACAGACGATACGGAAATAACTTCAGATGATGTTAATAATGTGCCGGCAGGCAGGGAGGAACTAGAACTTCCTGCGGCAGCCAGGAAAGGTCTCTGAAGACCCAGGGCGAGGTGCCACACCGGGACGCCCTGGAGGAGGAATTTGCCAGAAAGGATCCAGAAAAGCCGTAGGTTGGAACAAATTTAACTTATTGAAGGAACTCAAATGCCGGAGAGATTGGCTTGTGGGGTAGAGTTTTGAGTTGGGGAGGCAGAGAAAGGGTAAGGTGCAGGGGGCTTTTCTTGTAGGACGTGGTAAAGAGGCTGGGTTTCACTGCCGGGGAATTCCCTCTCCCAGCCTACTGCCCCGAGCACGGGGCAGGCAGACAGGTCCTGGCTGTTTTATTTCAGATGTGGCCCAAGAGTGGTTGTGCGGCCTGGTGAAACAGTTGCGGGTCCTCAGCCCTGAGCAGTGGCAGCGGCAGCAGCAGGTATTGAAAATGATGCTAGTTTTGTGTTTAAAGATAGATGGCAGGGGTTGGGGATTTAGCTGAAGTAGTAGAGCGCTTGTCTAGCAAGCACAAGGCCCTGAGTTCAAGCCCCAGCACCAAAAAAAAAAAAAAAAGAAAATTCAGAATGATAAATGTCAGGATTGCAGATTTAGCTCAGTGGCAAGGCCCTGAGTTCTATCCCCAGCAACACCACCCGCTATGGAAAAAAAAAGATAAATGGCATAAAGATCATCAAGTCTCTGAGATGATCAGGCTCAATTTCTTCATCGTCATGCTCATATTCTCCCTCTCGTTGCCTCCCTGAAAGAGTTCCCTCAAGCATTGTTTTGTTTTTGTCAGTTTTATTTCTGTACCCTGAATCTAACCAAATAATACATCCCAAATAATGTCTTTTATAATTATAAAAGTGGTATTTTCTTATTGTAGAAAACCTGAAAATTACAGAAAAGAAGATTTTTAAACTACTTGTATTTTCACCAAATATAGTGAAAATATGGGCACTGTCAGTGTTTGGGGGAATTGTTTTGTTTTGATTTGATTTGAGACAGGTTCTCACTATGTAGTTCAGCCTGGCTCTCTTAGTTACTTTTCTCTCATTGCTGAGAAAATACCTGAGACCCAAAGTAAAGGGAGGAAAGGTTTATTTAGCTCACAGTTTGTAGAGGTTTCAGACCATACTAGGCTGACTCCAAGGCAGGGTGGCATGGCAGACAGGCAGAAGGCAGCAAAATAAGCAAGGAAGGGATCATAGCAACTTCCTTCTGCCCCTTTTATTTTATCCAAGTTGCTGGAATCAGGGGAGTGCCAAACCAATCAGTGGACTGATTTAGTAATCACACACCCTTAATCCCAGCATCACACACTCTAGATTCAGCCACCTCTGAAAAAGCCCCATCTATGACCACATGAGGCTTTGGGGGGCATCTAGGCACAAACTATAACACTGGCCTAAAACTCACTGTGTAGCCCAGGCTGACCTGAAACTTGCAACAATCCGCCTGCCTCAGCCTCCCAAGTGCTGGAATTACAGGCAGATACCACTAAGCTTGGCTTAGTCTTGGCATTCCTAACTTTAGCTCCCTGGAGAGGATCAGGGTTTCATTTTCAGTTTCATTAATTTTTTGGGGGGAGTGGATAATGGGGATCGAACTCAGGGCCTTTCACTGTTGAGTCGAGAACTCTACCACTGAGCTAAATCCCCTACCCCAGCTTTATAAACTTCTAATTGAAATGTAACATTTCCTCTGATTATGACACCAGTTGGTATGAACAGTACTTGTGATTTTTGTCACTGACAGAAATCACAAATATTTTCATTTCATAATCATTATAGTTAAATTGTAACATCTAGTCATTACTACTTCAAAATTGTAAAAATTATTAGAGGTACCACTAGGTCTTGTTATTTAATGAGTCAATAAAGAGACATTACTATAATATTTTCAAAATATTTCAATAAATATATTTTAATTCAGTTCGCTTTCTTTGAAATCCTGTGCATTTTATTTATGCATTATTATCAAACATTATTATGACAAACAGTCCATTAGCTTTACCAGTCTTACAGAAAGTCTACGGCACAAAAAATACGGAAAACCTCTATAGGATAAGGAATTTCACAAGTAGCTGGGCTTGTTGTCCAATGCCTGTAACTGCAGCTATTCAGGAGGCTGAGGTAAAACAGTTGAAAGCTGGGAGCACGGCTATAATCCCAGCACGTGGGAGGCTGAGGCAGGAGATCACTGTGAGTTCAAGGCCAGCCTGGGCTGCATAGTGAGTTCAAGGCTAGCTGGACTACAGTGTGAGACCTTGTCTCAAAAAAAAAAAAAAAAAGGGATAGTTGAAAGTTGGAGGCTAGCCTGGGCAACTTTTCGAGACCTGGTCTCAAAATAATGTGGTAATGTGAACTGCTTTGTTCTGTCAGATCACAGCATTATTTTAACTGTGATGGAGTTTGGGACTTCAGTAAAAAGTGAGACACATATATGCCATTTACCTCGATGCCAGTTCAGATGTTAAGTAAGAAGTTCTCTTGACCATGACCTTGTAAAAACATCAAGGAATGATTCTTTTCACTCTCAGTGATGGACTTTGAAGTGCTCGGGAACCTCTGAAGTCCGTTGGAAAGGTAGAAAGCATCGGCAAGGGAGGGCAGCTGGTAGAAAGGCGGTATGTTTAGCACTAGGCAGGTTTCTTCAAGGAGATTTAGTATCTCTTTGCAGGGTCATTAGAAGAGTCTCACGGGTAATTTCCTAGTGGATTCAGTTGCAGGTGAGGATGCAAGAGAAACATGTATACCTTGTGTTTGTCTAGGTAGGCAAGCTGCTATAACAAAAGAAGTTCACAGTTTCAGTGCTCTAATACAGTGAGTGTTTATTGTCTGCCCACAGTCTGACATGTGTGCTGCTGTTCAGGTGACTCACAATTTTTTTGTCAAGTGGTAATTCAGGAACCCAGGTTCCTTCCATCGAGTGGCTTCAGGACCCCCTGGGGCCTCCTTGTAGTCTTCTCCATTGGATCCTCTCCGTCGGATCCTCTGGTCAACAAATGAGGGGTACAAATGAAGGATTACACATAGGAGGGCTTCCACTGGCTACTGCTCATCAGCATGGCTCTGTCTGACTTCGGAGCAGCCTGGGAATCCTGGTCTATCAAAGTGCTCAGTGGGGAGAGTCATGATTTGCTAAACAAGCAGCCAGTCTGGCCACATTTTTCGAAGTTCTGCCTACAGGCACCCAGGAGTAGAGCAAAGTTCCTGCCGCTCCCTCTTCCTTGGCCGCCAAGGACTACAGCATTTCCGTGGGTGGAGAAAGGCAGGGCTGACGCAGGATGAGGACAGCAACACAAGTTCTTGGCCTCTACTCTACCACCCTGTTTTCAGGCTTTCAAAGAAATGGCAGGTGGTGTCAGGGAAGATGGAAGACACCATCCAAGAAAAACAGTACATGCTAAATGAAGCCAAGATGGTGTTCCAGAAAAACAAAAGTCTCACAGACACAGACCTGGTTAAATATAGAGGAACGCAAGCCAGGATTGAAGTTGAAGTACATTACCAGATTCTTTATCGAAGGCCTGTTAAATGTGGCTTTGATCATCAAGTGATTCGTCAGCCTCCAGGGTGCCGGCCTCACTGTGAGGTCAGGGCCTTTGATCCTATGAGAAACTGAGGAAACTTTCCAGTATATCTCAAGCCTCGTAATGACATGGCCTAGCCTGGAAGAAAGTTCATTTCTCAGAATAACAAGCCAATAAGGTCTTGAATGTAAACCAAATACCATAACACGATCCTTCTCTCTGATTAGGGGCAAAAATTCAAATATCTTCTTCAGATCTCCAAAGCTGGTCCTCGCCATGATGTGTGCCTACACAGCCCTAGTGTTTGTCAGGGTCACGCTGCCTGGACAGATGACATTAACTCCAGAGGTCGCCATCCTTACATCCTCACTGAAGTCATCTTTGGAAAGGCCTGTAGGAGGACGGCTGACAGTGCTAACACTTTTCATGGGAATGCCATTTG
>PVJO010030417.1:0-15532 GCA_004026905.1 Hystrix cristata | reverse complement strand
CCTGCTGTAAATAGGGAGGGAGGGAGCAGAGGGGAGGGGCGGGGGAGACGGGGGAGAACCAAGATGCATCATGTATAGGTACAGAATAATTATAATGAATGAGACCATTGTATGAAGAATGTACCAATACATGTTCTTGGTTTAAAATTAAAAAAAAAAAAAAAGAAAAGATAGCACAACGGGGAGCAGGAAGAACCTCGGCTCCTTGATTTCACCCTTGAGGTACCACTGTGCTTTCCAGACTTCTCATTGCATGCCATAAATATGCTCCTGTTCAGTTAAAATTGCTCTTAAACTATAGCAAATAGTCCCACTGACACAGAATAGGAACAACAAATCCATGAATCATCTCATGAAATAGTCCTCTTCTGTCCTGTGACAAGTTCTTTGCGTAGAACTAGATCCTTCTGTTTCACAGCAATAGGCTTGCAACGGATCTGTCCATTCCCCTACCTGCTACAACATGGTACTTGTAGCTGTAGCAGATCCTCAGCCACTTAGCACAATGCCTGGCACAGAGTAGGCCATCAATCTGTACATATTTTTTGTGGGCAGAAGATGAATGAGTGGAAAAACTACTGGCCAAGGAATTAAAAAATTATACATCAACCTCCACTTGGCAGGCTTAACTTCATGATGCAACTCTGGCAATATTTCTGGAATTTGTTTTTTTTTTTTTTTAATCCAAAAGAGTAATCTCCTTGTTGTTTACCAACAGAAGGTACATGCAAAAATCCTTTCAAAACTACATAGTATTACAAAGAGTACTATTTTTGTTACCTATGTAAAAAAAATTGCATAGAACACCAAATTAAGTTGACACATAAAATAACAGTAATTTAGAAAACATTACCAGCTATATAACTATACTAACAGGTATCATAGTGAGAAGCAATACTGAAAGGTATTATAAATATAATCACCATTTAATTTTTAAGGCTAGGACATGACCAGGGGATAGTAGTTCAGGAGGAAGAAATGATATTTGCTATTTCTTTTGACATAACATAATATTTACCCTATAATTGCATGGTCAATATTTATTTGCTGTTATATAGCTTTTCACATGGTTGCTTGAACCCAATAAAATAAGGGAAAAGCTGTTATCTTGATTTTCCCAGGGGGAGATTGGAAAAGATACACTTTCTAGATGCTCTTCTTTACTGGCTTATTTAACTCTGAAAATTGCTTATATTTGAAACTATAAGTAGCTTTTGTGGCATAAGCTTTCATTTGTGAGCTCCAATTTTTTAAATCAATCTCTTTTCTTAAAAAAAGACTGTCCCTTTTCTGAAATTTCTTCCTATTTGCCTGCACTCCGCATGTGTAAGGCAGTATTTATCAGGATAAATAATAACGCTTGTATTTTTAAACCTGTCACACAGTGTGATTGAAGATAAAGAGCAAAGCACTTGAAGCTCCTTCCAAATCCCAAATTCCAAAATTCTAAAGGACTTGTGTATTTGTGACTCTCTAAAACTATCTGTCTTGCAGATTACAGAGAAAGATGCTTTAAAATCTTGTGTGTTTTTATTTTTAGCTTTACATTGGAAAACATCCTTGCAAATTAGTTGGAATTTTATTAATGGATATTGGAACCATCTTTTACCTGCAGATGATGAAAGGGTCTTCAGGTTGCCTCAGTACAGTACCTCAGGATCCAAAATATTTCTGAAATGTGTCATCACTACCAACCGATGAAAGGTTTATTTTTTTATGTGTAGTGAAATTTATTAGACTTGAATTTAGAAAACCATCTGCTCAAATTAAGGCACTTTAAGAATTCTAGAACTGAAGTAACTAAATTTGAATTAGTAAAACTAAAAATCTATTCAAGGGAGAAGAGCTCAGATAAGAAGGAAAAAATAATACTGTAAAACTTTTATGTACATAATAACAGCTCTTGAAGCAGTAGACAAGTAGAAAAGAAAATGATTTAATTGCTTCCATTTTAAGGAGAATACTATTGCATTCTGCTATATTCATGGTACCTACATACACAGTATGATCAAAAACAGTGGTGAATAAACTTTTTTTAAATGTAGTACAGTAAAAGACACATTGCCATTAATCATCTTCAAAACACCTCCCTCATTTCAGGCATATTTATTCCATTGTTCTTGCCCCTTTCTGAAAGAGTTCTACAAGTCCTCTTCATTGAGTTCCTTATGAGGCTCCCAATTAAAAAAAAAAAAAATACAGTGAATGCTGTTGCTGAGTGGCATTCAATGGCAAGATGGGCTCATAAAAACATTACAGTGTCTTCACCCACCTAATCACCAGGTCTGGCATGGTGCAACCTCTGACTCTTCCCCAAAGTCAAAATGACCACAAGAGCTGAACTGTTTCAAGCCAGCAATGAAACCACGATAGTGTAACTAAAGACACACATAGAAGAGGCCTTCCAGAACTGCTTCAGAAAGTAGTAAGAACAATTGGACACATGTGTTCAAAGGAGCATTCTGAGGTGGATTTATGGCAATGTGTCATTTATTGTAACAAATTTTTTTTAATTTTTTTTTTAAATTTAAATGTTCACTGTTGAGACCATGCTCTTAAGTGAAATAAATCAGACACATAATCAGTTTAAATACCACATTGGTTCTCTGGTGTGAGAAACTGAAAGTGTAAATAAAGACTAAAATGTATCATATTGGGAAAGGGAAGAAAATTTCCAAATGGGAAAGGGAACAAGGGAGGGGGAAAGGAACAGAAGGACAAGACAAATAAGGAATGGAAGGAAAAAATGGAAAGAAAGCTTTTGTAAATAAGGAGGGAGGAGGGGTGAAGGAAGGGGAGGGGAATGGGAAAAAAAGAAGCAACAAGATATGTCATGTACAGATACAAATCCCCTATGATGAATGTTATCACTATGTACATCTAAAATGTACCATTAAAATAAAATAAATTTTAAAAATAAATAAATGTTCACTGTATTTTTCAGCCACACCTGATTACTACCCTAGTCATTTGTGTTTATGAGGTGGTCAAGGTAAAACAAATATTGGCTGAAATTATAAGGCCTATAGAATATATGATGTCATTTTATTGTTGAAATAAGAGCAAATAACATATGATCAATATTAGAATTTCTTTAATATAAAAAATGGAAACGTTGGTATTAGTCTCAGAACTATGTGTATGTTTCAAGGGCACTTACTAATGATATGTGATATAAGAAGCTGAATGTTGTTCCTATACCAATTCTTCATCACAAGGAACAGAGCAGAATCAAAGACACCCGGCAGTGGAGCCAGGTGTGGTGGTGAACACCTGTAGTCCCAGCTGCTTGGGAGGCTGAGGCGGAGGGGTCACTTGGGCCCAGCAGCACAGACCAGCCTGGGCAGTTAACGAGGACCTAGCTCAAAAAAATGCGTGGTGCAACATACCCCCTGAATTCCTATAGTCTTTGATTTATTACCCATATTCCGTCCATTTCCACAAAGGAAAAATGGCCAAGCAAGAAAGACTGTGCATGCGTGCATGCATGCATGCACATGTGTGTGCATGTGTGTGTGCGTGTGCATGTGTGTGAGCGCATACATGTATACCTGTGGGTGCAGGAAAGGAAGAGACACAGTAATAGGATGGGTAGTTGTACATGAAAACTGAGCATGGGGAAAACATATTTCTTACAGAAAGAAAATAAAAGGAAACAGTGATTAATAAAATGTATTTTTTAAAAGCTTTTACAACATAAAAATTTGCCATCGGAAGAATTAATGACAGAACAATAGCATAGCACTGACTCCGGCACATAGCAGCCTTAGTATTTATTAGCTCATTTGTTCATTCATTCAGCAAATAGTTATGTGGAGCTGACTGTGGGCCAGTTACTGTCCTACATTAGAATTTGAAATCTGAATAAATTTAAATAAACCTGAGTTTTCAGAGAAGAAAATAGAAAATATTTCTAGTTAAGTGTGGTTTACAAAAGATCCAGAGGTTTATAATGTTCTTCATACCCATATTTGAAAGACATAAACCTACATACTGATTTTATGAATCTGTGTCTACTCAATGCTAAACTATTACATGGAGCTTTCTAGAACTCTGCCTCAACCCAATGCTAGAGCGAAGAGTCTGCTCTAGAAAAGTACTTTAGCATGACCACCGAAGAGAGTTCTCAAAATTGAGATCCAAGTCTCTTTCCTTAAGTTCAGTTACTTAGCACTGTTGATTGATATATCAGTTTGTCTTAAATAACAGACAACAGAAATGGAGGTATGATTTAAAAACCTCCTTTACCCAAAATATGTTTAGAGGCACCTGAAGCATAAAGCACTACTACAGGAGATTTATTGTGTTAGGGCAGAAATCATGTTCTCCAAGCATCCCTTATGACACTTCCATAATGGCATTTCTCATACATGGTTTATTTGCCTTTCTTTATTAGATGAGAACATATTTTGCCTTCTTCCCCATAACCCCAACACTCGGCACAGTGCCAAGCACACAGAAGATAGTCCATAAATATTTAGATAGTGAAGGAATAAATATGCTATTCCCAGGGGTGCAGCTTTTCGTCAAATAGCAGAGCTCCATCCACAGATTCCCAGAACAATACGAATATTATCTAGCCTGACACATCTTTGTTTTAATGAAGAGGTATGAACATACCTGCCAATGACACCAAATTACCTTTGGAAAGGGGCATTAGATTGGTGTAGATGTTCAAACAAATTTGTCATTGAAGCCCGAGACTGACAATGTAAAGCAAGAAAAATACTGGCTTTTCCTGGAGAAACTGAGGGAGGGTATTGTGTTAGTTATCTTTCTAGAGTCAAGGATTTGCAAGAGAGCAGATTTAATACAGGACATTTACACATTACAACATTCACACACACACACACACACACACACACATACACACACACACGCCAAATGCAAGAAGAGTGCAGAACGTCTGTGTATGTGCTGCAGACCTGAAAGAGCCAATCAAGGGCTGGGAGCCCACAGCACTGTCCCGTGTACATCCATGTCTACACTAAAAGGCTGAAGAAATCTATACTGGAGCCAGGTACGACACTCACAGCATAGATGAGGACCAGAGCTCCCCCAAAGCAAACATCAGCCATCCTGGGTGACAGCAAGGCCCCAAGCCCTTTCTGGGATGAGAATAGCCAAGTTCCCTTTGGGAGAACCAGCCACAGCAGAGTTCCTCCTGGGAAACAGCCGGCCCCCATCTTCTGCTCCCGTTCTCCTTTATGTTGGCAGCAACCCTCAGGTGGATCCTCTACACCCAGAACCACACTAACTCAGTTCAGCTGGACGTTCCATAATGCAAAGCACACCAGTTGACAAACCCTGTGACTATTAGAAATCTTCAGTTTGATGGGTTTTTATTTTTAACTAGTATTTGTCAACTCTAACACAACTTCAGTTCTTCAATCACAGTGACTCCCTCTGGGCAGCCTATTAAATGATGGGAAGCTCATCAGTGGATTAACCCACCGGCAACATCATAGCTTCACAGGCCATTAGGAGGTGAGACCGCTTTGGACAATGGCCGGTCACTGGGGGCATTTCTTAGAAAGCTGTTATCTTTCCTTGAGCCCTTTCCAGCTTTCTCTGCTTCCCAGGTGCCATAATGTAAGCAGCCTTCCTCCACCATGCCCTTGCAACATGACATTTCTGCTCTGGATCTAGCTGACCACAGACTGAAACCATGAGCTAAAATAAACCCTTCCACCTTGCATGGACACACCCACCAAGGTAAGCCTGATCTACTCTTCACTCCAAGGTGCTCTTCCCCAGGAAAGCATTCTGTGTGGTAAAGTTCCTCCACAAGTAGACTCGAGAGTTTGAATCTGAGCAACAACACTTAGTAAAGGTGATTAACTTGTAAGACTAAGTTTTAGTTCGGTAGGCTGGAAGTCCAAAATCAACACATTTCGGTGGCAGACTCTGTCTGATGAGGGCCCAGACCTCATAATGACACCTTTCTAATGTGTCCTCACATGGAGAAAGGGTCCAAGGACTCCTTCCTTCGTGACCTAATCACGCCTTAAAGGTCTCACCTCATTATTACATCAGAATAATGTAATATTCCTTGACTTAATTTTCCTAAATCAAACGTGTCTTCCTACCAACACTTGTTCAAAGCCAAGCATGTGACAACTGTTTGACAGGAAAACTGTAAACAGCTGACGGTGAACAACTCCAGAGCCCCGTCCCTGTGACCAGGGGCCACCCTCAGCCCAGGCCCCGTCCTCCACCACCCCCAAATCTGTATCAGCCAGTATTTGCTAAAGAAACAGATATAATACAAGATACACAAATATATAAGAATTAACAGATTGGCTTACAAGGGCTGCCTACAAAAGCAGATGCGGAAGAGTGCAGGGGTCTGTCTGTATACTGGAGATCCGAACGATCCAGCCAAAGGCCTGGAGCTCACGGTAGTGTCAGAAATGAGCCCCCGTAAGCAGCCCGATGGTCTACAGTGGAAGCTGGAGTCTGTGCCAGAAACCAGGAGATTATATCCAAGATGAAGGTGAAGCCAGGAGATTATGTCCAAAGTGAAAGTGGGGCTCTCCAAAGAAACCGAAGCAGATCCATTCCGCTTCATTTCTGCTCTATACTAGCCAGGCACAGAGCCGCCGGGGGAGGATCTTCACACCCAGGGTGTGGGGCCGCTGAGCCGGTTTAGTTAAGCTTCTCTAACAAGTTGACGTAGTCACTCAACCATCACAGGTATTATCAATCATCTGTTTCTACTGTAAAACAAACACCTCGAATTCTCATGGGCTCTCTGGACGTTCAGCCACCAAGTTCATTTTGACCACTAAATCAATTCACCTGTGAAATGAAATCATTTGTTCTAATTGCCTTCAACAAGACTAAGAAAGAAAGGGCCAAAGAGTCTAAACCATATCATCCATCTCTTTGGTTACTGAACACTAAGGCATGTAATTAAAAGAGAATTTTTTTACTCCAGATACTAAAGCTAATCTAAAATAATTCATTATTCAACTACATTTAACAAATAGAAAATTGAGTGGCTACTTTTATCTTTAGTACAAAAGTAAGACAACTAAATCTCCATTTTGTTTTATTTATTGGGTGTGGTGTTGGGGATCAAACTGGGCCTTAGTGCTTGCTAGGTGAGCACTCTACCACTTGAGCTAAATCCCCAATCCCTGAATCTCCATTTTAAAGGGGCTGATAGCAGTAAAACATGACTCTTTCACCCTATGAGCTACAAGGGAGGAAAACACAAGTTTGAGAACTCTGGTCTCATGAAGAAAATAAGGTAAGGCCACAAGAAACAGTTAATGAGATAAAAATACAGTAATTGTCAAAATATAAGTCTCAGCTAAATATTTTTGTCAATTACTCATTTTTAGGATATTTCTTGACATTTAAAAGGACACTTAAAGAGAGAAGTAGAAATTATTATTCTCATTAAGAAGAAAAATACGTAAGTAATTGGTGAAATCTTAAAGGATACTCTGGGATTTTCCCACTGCAGAGTCTCACATCATAGGACAACAATTGTGTATTCTTCAGACTGAGTTAAAATTCTGACTTCCCTATTTCTAAAAATATTATGAGCTGTTTACCAATTTTAGACACTATCCATTATTTCCCTTTAGGGTAAATGAGGATTGAGCTGTTTGTCTTACTATAACATTTTCCTCCCCAAATTTTCCCAGCATATTTATCTCATAAACTTTTGTTAAGTCGACCTCCATTGCAGAACAATATCAGGCAGACGCATTATGATTATCTTTTCTTTCTTGTACAACTTTTAAGAACAAAATGTCTCATTGTTCACTTACTTAGTTTTCGAAGTGTCTATCTCTAACTCCTCCTAAATGTTCCGATACACCTGTTAAAATGCCTCTAAATTTTGTTTTCCACAGAGTTCTTGTTATAGTTACTTTTCTCTCGTTGTTGGGACAGAATACCCGACACCCAAAGTTAGGGGAAGAAAGGTTTATTAGTTCACAGTCTGCAGAGGTTTCAGTTTATAGTCCGCTGGGTCCGAGGCGGCGGGGCTGGCGTGGCGGACTCGCAGCCGGCCGCAAAGTAAAGTCAGGAAAATGCAAGGAATGTATGCAAATCAGCAATGCAAACAAGCAGCTAGTTAAGCTTCTTCCTGTATCTATTTAGGTTACCTGCCCTCAGGGCAGCCCACACTCTAGATCCAGCTATCTCTTACCACATGAGGCTTTGGGGGGACATCTAGACACAAACCATAACAGTTCTTCACATAGCTCATTCCATTCCCCCAATCCCAATTCCTGCCTGTATATGTCTGTGTGCATCCCGGCACCCTCCACCTGCCCGCTCTCTTCTGACATGGTTACTCTCAAGGCCTTCACACAGCTGTCCTGGGAGTTAGCTCTGCATACATCTATGATAGTTCCCCTCCCTCTGGATCTCACGCCTTCCTTCTGGGTCTATGTTCTCATCTTGGTGAATACCCTCCAGGAGCTTTCTAAGGCGGGCTGCCTCAGAGACACTTCCTTGGATTCCAGGCATGTATGAGAATGTCTTTATTCTACTCTTGTACATAGCTGATAGTTGTTTGCATGTAAATCGCTATTCCTCATAATTCTAGAGACATTCCCCATGGTCTTCTGGTTTCATGTGAGTGGCTAAAATGTCGATGTAACTCTCATTGAGAAAATCCCTTCTCACTCAAAACTTCATGTCATAGATATTCAAATGACTACCTCTTTTCTTCTCCATCTGTTTCTCCTCAACCCATTTCAACTGGGCTTCCTTTGTCAATATTTTAATAAATCAAGTTTTATAATGACCAGAAAAGCCCTCCAGTGACCAAATACAATAATCCTCACTTTAATAATACAATATAATAGTATTAATCTTAATAATCTGCTCTCATCTTAATTGCTATCTCAGTAACATTTGATACTGCTGAATGCTCCAACCCCCTTAGAACACCTGTGGGCTTCTAGCCCAAAACTATCTTCATGTTTACCTTTCATCTTATCAGCTCTCTCCTAATTTCTAATCATTGAATTAATTTTTAATCTTCTTCCATCCTTTTTCCCCAAGGTGATCAATCTCACCTCCATGACTTATAAACCCTATAATGACTCTGACTGTGAGCTCCAAATTCATGTATATGTTCAACTGCCTTTTCAATACATTCAGCTAAAAGTCTGAGAAACATCTCAAATTTAACAAATTCTAAAAGAACTTTTGGTTTCTACACCATACCTGCTCTTTCCACCAGGCTTTACCATCTTAGTATATGGTAACACCGTCGACTGAAGCCTTCAGGTGCCTAAACTAGGAGTTACGTGTGACTCTGCTCTTCTTACGTGTGACTCTGCCTCCCATAAATTAGAAGTCTTGACTGTCTATTCAAAAGATACATCCTACATCTCCAGTCAGAGTTACCATGTCCCTCCTGAATACTCTCGCAGCCTCCTACATTTCATGCTCTCTCACGTTCTGGTAGGATTTCCAGTGGCGTTTGGGCTCCCTCCGGAAGGTCTTGGCTTTTGACTCCATATCCTCACAATAACCCTCCAGCCCTATGCTTGGCACCAGCCTCCCGCTGGTGCTAACTTTGGGGTAGCCTCACCATCCTGTTTGGCTTCTCAGCTCTTCAAGCAGCAATACAGCAGTCTCCCCATATTACATTCTGCAATACAGCAGTCTTCCCATATTACATGCCCCATACTCGAGAATCCCAGAGTGCTTCCCACTTTTCAGGTTGGATTTTAACTAAAACAAATTCTATTTTCTTATGGCATTTCTTCCACTACAATGTAATCTACCTGAAAGTAAGAACTCTACTGTCTAAAATACTGTCCAGCCTATACTGAGTGCTAGATAAATATATTTTAAAGGAAGAAAGTATTGAAGTGTTTCTCCAAAGCAACAATTCATTGGGATTGTATACAGTTAAAAATATTATAAGCATGGTAAAATTCAGAACTTTACAAGGCTCATCAGAAATTTGTAAGGTTTTACAGAGGATCCGAAGTAACTAGGATGAAGTCACCAAAACAAAAATTTAAAAACCAAATTGAAAATAAATAACTACAAGCAAAAGGCTCAAATGATCTGAATATAAAGAAATCACTTTCTGAAGGTCATTTCATTCCATTAATTTGGGTGATAGCTTCAAGTTATTTTTAAAGTTTATATTATCTATAAAATATATGCTTTCATTAAATGCATCATTACTTTTATGACCCTTACAATCAATCTCCTTTTTCCTCTTCTAAAAATGAGAAACAAGTAAGACAGACACAAACATTTATATTGATGAGCTTTAAAAAATATGTGAGAGATGGCTTAAGGGAAAAGGAATTAAAGATAGCTTTATGATAAAATCTGCATTCAAGACAGAACTTAAATGACTAAAAGATTCAGAAAGTATTTCACAGCTCAGAAAATACTCAATCCAAAGTAAAATGGACCCAGAACAGGGCTCATATAAAATAGGAACGGATGAGTAATTAAGCCCTACTTTACAGCACCAAAGTCTTCGAAAAGAAAACTGTCATCATGGAATTTGTCTTTCTCGTAAAAGCAATAAAACAGAGATTTCAATTCGAAGGCTAGCTGGTTGCACCTGCTTCACAGCCTGGTTCTGTTTGGCACACACAAAGATTTTTATTTCACATTGTTGGGTCTTTTAATTTGAATTTGTTGCCAATATTTAAAAATCAGGCAGTTTTTCATAAAAATCTGGAATTCTGACATCTCTTGAGAATCCGCACAGAGCCACAATCAGC
Source organism: Hystrix cristata (assembly GCA_004026905.1). NCBI lineage: Eukaryota > Metazoa > Chordata > Mammalia > Rodentia > Hystricidae > Hystrix > Hystrix cristata. The sequence goes on along the minus strand of PVJO010030417.1, from coordinate 4,805 downwards.
ATCCCCTGACCCACGGACGCCCCTTAGACAGACAGACTCACAGCCTTCCCATCAGTTGCTGTCAGGCCGTGTATTCTCTCAGCTTCCCTCACTACTCCAGCTTGAGGCACTGTGAGCATTCCTGCGCACTGCAGGGAAACATCTCATTCCACTTTATGCTAATTTGAAAAGTCTTATAAATTCAAATGAAGGTTACTTCTACTTTTATTTTACACTAAGGCAGTTCCTAAGATGGAATCCTTTCGTTGCAAATGCCACAGCTAATGTTGACATGTTCAGGTTCCCATTTTCCCTCTTCCTCCCAAACACAAGACTGCCTCTAGCCACCCTGGCACATGCGCAGGGGCCACTATGCAGCGTAAGCCCTTGCTCTGTACCACCAACACCTGCCCTGGATTCTCCAGATCTTAGCATATGTTTGCTGTAAGAACGCAACTCAGTCTCTGAAGGGCACTCGCTTGTTAACTTCAAGAGAATTGTTTTATCAGTAAGATGGATTTCATCTAATTTTAAAAGCAAAAAAATATGAAGTGCTTCTAACTCTATGCATTACATATCAAATGCCTTTGATAAAAGGCGTGCGACTTTTCTCATATTCCGGACTATTCCCTTTTCTACTGGGAAACATTCGTCGATCCCAGTATGCATTAGGACAAATCCTTGACAAAACAAACCTCCTTCAAAGCTGAAGACTAATTCTCATAACAGCCCCATTTATTTTTGCATTAATTGGTAGGTAGTTGACTTTAAAAATTGGCTTTAAACCCACATGGAAATTGAATTTTATAAAGGCTTAATGACATTAATGCATATAATTTACAGTGCTCACAAAAGCTTTTGTCTCTTGGTCCCATTTTTACCTCCCTTGATTCTGCAGTTTTATAATGATAAGCATTATAAAAATGCCCAGGCAGCTAAAGAGATACTTCCTGAATCCCTATTTTGATGTATGAAGGAAAAGATGCTGCCAATTAAAAATGCAGTAGAGCCCACTATTGTTGATTTATGGCTGAGGAGGACATAACTTTTTCTCATTTTGGTTATTCAATTTGGATAACAACCCAGTTGCTATGTGAAATAACTTGCTTTTCGCCTTCGACGTGCAATTCTTCTAACACCATGATTTGGCATACTGACTGATGATTGGATGGATTTGCTCGACTTCTACTATGAATCATTTAAATTACTCTTTTGTATAAAGATTTAAATTTGCTTTGGAGAAGCCATTAGATAATTGTTTTAAACACTTTCATTTTGTTCTGTTTTCCTATTGTCTCACTTTCTGCACTAGATTTTTCCCTCTCGTGGTGATTAATGTTAATTGTCCTTTTTTTCTCTTTCCTAGAGCGCAACAAAAACTTTTCCTAGAGTTGGGAGGGATGGAGCATGGGGAAAGAGGAGCAGCTCAAAACAGAACCCTCCCTGTACATCTCCAGCAACCTGAGCAACATTATCTCCAGCCTGTGAAACCACCTTCCTCCACACGTGGACCATTTGATTTCTAGGTATTAGTCAAATAGCTGGGATCAAAAATCAATTACACTTTTTTAGGAAATTGCGGTTCTGATAACCTTCAAGCCTAAAAATGTGTACTCCATACACTAAAGGCCAAAAATTCATTTATGATGTACCAAGGAAAGCCTGGGTCACAGTCTTACCCAGGCGGAGAAGAGAACAAAGCCTATCCCAGAGCAGATCTAGAAAACCACAGGCCCAGATCCTCAGCAGATCCACAGTTTAGCGGAGATGTTTTTCCCCTGCAGTTCTGTCTGCCAGTCCCCGCCTCACTGGCAGTCATTTGTTTTATACCCAGAAACTGCTGCCCAAACAATCCTATACACCCAGGAAGGCAAGAAGAACGGCGTCAAAGAAAGTGTTGTTTTCAGTCTCCCCCTACGCTCCTGTAAATCCCTCGGAAAGGGCTGGATGTTAGAGTGTTATGCATTCAGGATGGTGGCCACTAGGCAAGTATGACATTTTGATCCACTTATGTGGCCAGTCTAAACTGAGATGTGCTGTAAATGAAAGTCACACCACATTTCAAAGACTTTTTCTAAGACAAAACAATGAAATACATTTCAACGGTGTTTACACTGATTACTTGTACGAATGCTACTTTAGATATATTGGGTTGGATAAAATCTGTAACTAAAATTAATTTCATCTATTTGTTTTCTACTTTTTAATGTGGGTCTTTTAAATGCAAAAGTACAGTGGTGCCCGGTCCATGAACTTAATTTGTTCCACGATTCTGGAAAAGATGGTCACGTTCGTGTTCGTGCAGGAAAGATAGCAGCCGTGTTCCTTGCCTGATGCGGAGTTTGCAAACAAAAACAAATTTTGCCAAATGCTTAAAATTGTTCACAAACAAAAGCATTCATGAACCAAGTTCCACTGTAATGATATAACACAGCACACACTATTTTTATTGGCTCATACGACCACAGACAATGAGAGAACCGTTGCTTTACAGCATATAAAATCTGAATCTAAGAAAAGACTGAGATAAAGAAGTGCACTTGAGATGGCATCCTAGGAGAAAGAAAGATGAAATTCAAGGATGCAGGACAGTCTGAATGCACCCTCTTATTGGTTAATCCCCCGTGCAAGAGGGCCACACCGATAAAGGGGAGACTTAACAGGAAGGTTTACCGGCTTTGTCATTTTGCCCAGGACCAGACATAGGCATAGGCACAAACTTAGGCAGCCACGCTTGGTGTTGGAGCAAGGTGGTTCCAAGGCCCACTACAAACACAAAAATCCCAGGATATTCATAGTATTTGCGTTGAACCTACACATATCCTTCCGTGTACTTTAAGTCATCTCTAGATTATTTGTAATACCTAAAACAATATAAATTCCATGTAAATAGATATCATACTATATTTTTAAAGAAATAATGACAAGCAAAAGCTGTACAAGTTCAGTACAGATACACTTTATTTTTCAAATATTTGCATCCATGGTTGGTTGACCCCACAGACATAGAACTCACAGATACCGGGGCCAGCTGCACTCCAGTGTGGTGCATTACAATCCACATGCACAGCAAAACTTCTATTGAAATGCAGTTATCAAGCAAGAGTATATTTTTTTTCCTATTTCTGCCGGATGTTAAGATGATCTGATGTGATGTAGGTTGTGACACATTTGTCTGTCAAGATAAACAGGAAATACCAACTATCCTAAAATCTCAGTGGCTCCAAATGGCAAAGCTTTCTTTCTTTCTCAAGCCTACATGTTCTTCCTGGGCTCATGAATCTCTGCTCCATCTTTATTTCTTCTTTCTAGGACTTCAACGATCAAGCATGACAGAGCGAGGGGAGGCATTGCAGAACCACAGGCTGGCTCTTAAATGTTCCCAGAAGCAACTCATAGCAAGTCTGCTGACATCTCATTGGCCAAAGCAAGTCACAATCTGGCCACCCCCTCCCCCAAACACAGCCCCATTCTCTAAGAACTGCATTCTCCTTGACTTGCACATTCTCCATCTTCTTTTCAGATGACTAGATCAGGCACCAACCCAGAAGATCTTATATAGTGGTGACTTGTTGAATCCAAGTGCTAGGTTGGGCTGTTGCAAGCCACTGTTAGCCATAGCATGGAGGACATTTGGCAGGTAAAGCAACTATATGAAAAGATGCAGAAATGAGACCGTGAGAGGCGATACGGACAAAAAAATGTGGTGCAGCCACTTTAGTGCCTGAAGAAGTCGCTCTACCCTTCATTTCTGAGTAATGCACCTCACTATACACTTTCTATGGCCCACTTCATGTGAAACACGCTCCCTTCAGTAGAGTGCAGCAATACAGCACGGTAGTTACAAACAGGCATCAAAGCCAGACTGAGTAGGCGAGAAGCAAGACAAACTGTTTCATTTGGGCCTCAGTTTCCCCCATTATGATACAGGGATAACATCCATGCTTAATCTTGTTGGTATCACAAGGGCTAAATGAGTCCATATGGATCAAAGCAGTAACATGTAATTGTCAGTCATTCTTACGGTGTTATCATGACAGCCAAAAAAGTTCTGAGTACTTTTCCTGAGATGTAGTTTCAGTGATAGTCGGCACCTACCTTGTACAACAGCTCTTTCACGAACGTGAACGTTGATAAAGGTCTCTGAGATCTGCAAACAATGAGGCAGCGAGGAGCCTCCATTTCTCCAATTTGGCCATCCACACATGATCCAGATTCACTGGGTACTTAATCACCCCAAGTGTTCTCAGCACAATTATTGGTTGTGAGGATGAACAAAGGGGCTGGGGGATGCCTACCCACAGAGGTTGGCCCAAGAGTTCACAGGGCCTGCTGGCAGCTAAAAGAAGATTGAGGTCAGCTTTCCAAACTCACAGAAGCTTCTTCACTTATTAGCATTCTTCTAAATTAGCACTCTTGAGATTTGCCATTCTTACATAAAAATTCTTTGGTTTTGCTCCCTTCTCAGAATGGCCTCTAGGTTGAATTTATTCCAGGCATCCGTATGCTCAAAACATATGGAAAAGAGAAAAATAGAAATGTTTTCCAAAGTATTCTTAAATTTGACTTCTAAAAGAAATATTTTCTTGTCAGAGTATTGTTCAATGTTTTCTCTTCTTCACTGAAAGATAAAATAAATGTATGAGATTTTTACCCTGCTGATATTGATGATTAAAGAGGTTTATTTTTACTAATGATGAAGAATCAAAATTCAGTATTTCTTTCTAGGGCATATGGAGTTAAATATTAAGTCTCTGTTCTTGGAGAATTTGGATTCTAAATAGAAAAATGATGCGAATTAAGAAATATTTTTAAGTAGGTAGTGA
>PVJO010030416.1:0-14921 GCA_004026905.1 Hystrix cristata | reverse complement strand
GTGTCAGAAAGAAACTTGGTGGACCCAAGGAAGGAGCCACTCACCTACCAGTATGGAAGTAGCTCATTTTACTAACAACAAATGAAGCCATTCAAGTGCATACACCCCATCACTCATGTGAGAAGTTCTGCTCTCTCCTCACTTATAGCAGAGCCCTTACAACGCCACCTAACACCTGAATCCTGACTAGGGATTTAGCTCAGTGGTTAGAGTGCTTGTCTAGCAAGTCCAAGGCCCTGAGTTCGATCTCTGGCACCAAAAAAAAAAAAAAACCAAAAACAAAACCCTGCATCCTGAAGAATCCAATCTGCAATAGTAAATGCAATCAAACACCATTATCCTCTTCTAAAATCATCCTGAGCCTGACTGCAGGAACACAGAGGAAAATGGGAGAGAAAATACAATAAATTCTCAAAAATTGTATGAGACAGGAGCAAAGGCCAGTTTGCATCAGGAACCCAGCGTTTCTTGCCTTCCCGGAAGCTGGTCGGACTGCCCTGGTTCCACCGTGTGCTATGGTCCGGGAAGGAAGGAGAAGACAAAAATGGGTGAAAAGGTCTGAGGAGGCAGGAATATCTGAGAATTCAGAGAAAGGAGAGTTTATTTCCATCAGAGGGAATCTAGAAAGGCTGCCTGAAGAAGGCGGCCTTGACCTAGGTCTCCTTTAGAAACAAGTAGCATTTGTACTTGGCAAGGAAAAAAAATGTACTCTCAGAGATCAACACTGGCCAACTCTGAGGCAAACATGGCCCAAGGCATTTACCAGCAAAATTTGCAAAATAAATATGGTGCATACTTTACTGAACTTGTTGTTCCCACACATACCATGCTTTCTCACCTCCCCACCAAGCTCATGCTTCTACATCTTCCCGGAACAGTCTCCTTCAGTCCCACTTCTGCCTCCACAATCAAGAATACTATTTCCTATTCATCCTTCACTTCTCAGCTTACAAGTACTTTCTCTAAGAAGACTGCCTGATTCTCTGAAATGAACCAAGCATCTCTCCCCGTCCGGGCTCTGGCAGTATCCTGAGCATACCTCTCACAGGTTACCTGCAACACACAAACTGCAGTCATTTATTTTCTTCTAGATCAGCATCACTAATCTGGAAATGTTTGGACACAGCAATCTGGTCCCATCCATTTTTGTAGACCTAGAGCCTAGTAAAACATTGTACTCCTAGTGGCTAGGCAATAGACATTTAATAAGTTGTTAAATTTTAAAAACGATTCAGCAACACAATTCTGGGCTATAACTCCAGTCCTGTTCCTGATTTAAGCTTAAAATACACCCAACCGATTCTACCAAATCACTTTGCAAATGAAAATATACAAATATGTCTAGAAGCATTTCATCCAGCCCCAAAGCCAAGGCCCCCTCTCAGCCCCATGGCTAACTTCCCCCAGGTCCTCACAGTCATGGGCACAAAGTTGTAGCCCCAGCGAAGCTCCCCCAAGCAAGTCTGAGAGTGTGGTCAATGGACATCACTCCCGCAAATGGCCGGGGAAGATCTCAGCTCTCTTATTTACAGAATGGCAGAAAAGACTCCGAAGTGAAAGAGGGAGAAAAAAATACAGGCTTAGGTGGACTTTACCATTTTGTGCAATTACATAAGGCCAGGCCCTGACTTCAGAACAAAAGCTTTTGATTCCTTTGATAGTCCAGTTCAAGGAATGAGAAGAAGTTTTCAAATGTTAAGAAATGTTAACAGTGGTTATCGCCAATTATTATGTAAGTGATTGCTATATCCATATAGCTTCTATTTTTTCCAATTTTTTCCACAAACAACATTTATTTTCACATTAGAAGGGGAAATGTGTGTCTTTTAAGTGCAATTATTTAAGCTCAATTATTGCTCCTGGCCCATGACCTTTCCCAGTAAGCCTGACATCTTGGTTAACCCATGAAGATTTTCAAAGGGACCCCTCACCCCCAGCTCCCAGCCCAGAGGCCTTTCTTTAGAAGAAGGAAATACGTTACTTGGCCTTAGGCGGCTTCTCCATTCTTCCTCTTCTTAGTGGCTCCCCTGCGCAGGCACCAGCAAAATCCTGGTGTCTGGCTTTATGCAGATCCTGGGCACCTGGTGGGAGAGGCTACTTGGGGGGTGTGGCTGAGTCAACAGTTATTGGTGTGCGTGCCTGTCTGTTTGCAAGCATCATGTTACCCAGTGCAACCCAAGCTGCAAAAGCAAACTGTCCCACAAGGAGTGGATCCATCTGTCAGGCTTCTTAACCAATCCCGTTCACAAGTGTGTCCTTCGTCGCCTGTCTCTTGTCCCTTGTCACTAATAGAGTCAAAGGGTAAATCATCTTCTCCCAAGAATTATGCCATGAGATTATCTCATCTCAAGGAAACACACACTAAAGAGATCTGCAGTTCCCCTTGAACAGGGCTATCTAGTAGGACTTTTTGCAATAGTGAAAATATCTGAGAATTTGAAATCTGATTAGTATAATTGAATAAATCTTCAGAATTTAATGTAAATTTAAATACCCATATGTGGCTAATGGCTACTGTTTTAGATCCTGCTATTAAGAATCTCAAAATAGAGTTGAGGATTTAGCTCAGTGGTTACAGTGCTTGCCTTGCAAGCACAAGGTCCTGAGTTCAATCCCAGGCACCAAAAAAAAAAAAAAAAAAAAAAAAAAAGAATCTCAAAATATTAGTCTTAGACAGATGTAATAAACCACTTGAACCTGTGTTATCAACATTTGTAAAGTTATGACCCATTCTTATTAGCAAAGATGTATGCAGAGTTTTCTCATTCTAACAGCATGTATAGTATATGTTGTTTAAGAAATTCATAATGGCAAAAATTCAGTCATATTTTAATTAAGAAGATCATGAAGATTAAAACTAAACATTAGTACCATGCTTAATTTCCTTTTCATTGAAAAGGCGTACAGACAAAATCTAGTAAATATCCTGTAATATCTTTTTATTGGTATATGTTTGTGATACATAACAGTTACATTCATCTTGGGAAATTGGTACATACACATACCACATCTTAATCCTTTCTTATTTATAATTGCTTGTTCCTTATTACTAGAACAGCATCTTTGAACAACAGACATAAATGCAGTATGATTTCGTTCAACCTCCAGACTTGTTTTATATATGGATTCTCAGATTCTGTGCAAAACACCACAGCCCCCAATCACCAATCCCAGGAGAGAAAAGAACATAGACCCCAAAAGGAGGCCTCCACAGCAAAGAAACAGTGGCGTTTCCTGGCAGCCAGACCAGTGGTCTTTCCCCTCTATCACGCAAGGAAAAGAAGTGAGGCAGAGATGTGCCAGGAAAATGCAGCTTACTACCTTTTAAGTGGCTTTCTTCTCTTTCCTGTTCTTGGAAATAGGAGCTAAAAGTAACAGACCTTTGCAAGTATAAAATAATTGATGGATAATTATGTAAGTATTCCTGAGAAAGGTTATGAGAAACATTGTACTAGCCTCATGTGAACGTCAGTGAAATGCAATAACTTGAGATTTGTCTAAAGCTCTTGTAACTTCCCCAGGGTTTCATTAGCCTCTGTGGGTATCGTGTCCCAGAAACAAGCAATTAAACAAAAATCGTTTCTTAAAAATGATCCAGAAGGTGGGTTCCTTTCCATGACAGGAAGCAGGATTCAGAAGAAAGAGCTGAAGGTACTCTCCAGTTACAGCGGCCCCCAAGGTCAGTGCCAGAAGTAAAAGTTCCCAAACTCTGTGCCCTGGCTCCTCATCTCTTACCTGAGCTGCCCCCAAAATCATATGCTGCTTTTCCTTTAGGTCACTGGTTGGCAGGAAAACTTCCCGGATTTGGTGCTACGGATTTAGTGTAATCAAGCTTTCTACTTTAAAAGTCTTCCCCTTTTGGGTTTCCATAATGTTTGATTGTCTTCTTCTTTTACCCTTGACCATCCTGAGCACATCCTGGGCTCTGAGTTAGACCACCAGGGTCTGAATCAAGACTTGAATACTAACTACAGAAAGATTGGTGGTTCGCTTCTCTCCTCTCAGCTTCAGTTTCTGCATCTGTAAAATGGGGCTAAAAATTCACTGGATAGGTTTGTTTAGAAATTAAAAATGCTTCTCACAAGTCTGTCTTTTTTTTTTTCTTTTGGTGGGTGCCAGGGATCAAACTCAGGCCCCTGCACTTGCTAGGCAAGCACCCTACCACTGAGCTAAATCCTCAGCCCTTCACAAGTCTCTTAGTGGCAAAAAAAGTCCCTGTGCTCTTTGAGACAATTCATTTAAGAATAAATCACGCCTGCACATGTGTATGTCCCACGTTAGACTATCGACTTCCCAAGGGCAAAGAGTTTGCCTTTATTCCACACATACCCCAAACCCCGTAGGCACAGCATGGCGGCTACAGGTGTCACCTCCGGCATTGCGAGTGCCAGGGGATGAAGGCTGAAATCTGGCTCCAATTCTTTAGGAGTTTATTTTTAACACTGATGAGTTTCTGGGTGTACCTGAGTCTCAGGCTCCTTATCTGCTCACTGGACTATATCCCATGGTTTGGAGCTTAATTATGAGAATTAAAGGGTCCTGGCATGTGATGAGCATTCCATAAAGGTCAGCTGCTGTGAGCATGTTAATGCGTCATGCCAGCTCTCACTGTGCCGAGTACCATGCAATATTCACTCTAGAAGTTGCTAAGAAACAAGAATCTGTGGGTTGCTGTTCATCGAACTCCCTTATTTGCTCTCTCCAGACCAAACAGCTTCTCCTCTGTCACCAGAAGCCAGGGGCAAGCCCACCATAAACCTGGGTGCGCCTGGACAGCCGCGTTCCCGGCACACTTGCCAGCTGTTCCCTCCAGAAGGGTAAATTTGCCCTGCAATTCTCTAGACTGAAACCAACAGCCTGTTTGCAGAAGAGCAGCTACATACCACAGACACAGCCCAGCGTCCATGATGGGCTACTACTCCAAAAGAGGGGAGCCCCAAAGGTGAGGGCTTGATCCACCCGGTGATAGCTGTGTGCCCTGGAGCAGGCCAGCTTGCTGCTCTGGCCTGCATTTCTTTTCTCCTAAAAAGAAGGGTCTGTCGAGGACCACGACAGCACTCTGGTTCAGCTTCCTAGGATGAGCTAACTAAGCCGACGGAAAGATGAGCACAGAAAGTAGGCTGAGAGAGGCCTGGCTTCACATCTCTAGCTGTTTGGCTTTAGTCAAGCTTCATCTCTAGGCCTTGATTTCCTCGTGGATAAATGAGGATAATGAGCATAACTCGGAGGATCCGGGATGGTTGTTGTGAAGCGTGACCCTTCCTGGGTCATCCTGGGTGTTCAGTAGGTGCTGGCCGTGGTGATTATTATTACTAGCACCATTACCATGAGTATTTCCTTTCCTTTAAAATCAAGAGGTCTCAAAGACACCTTGTCACATCGCAGTTCTGTGGAGTCTAATAGCAACATCGAGCCTTCGCTATCTTTTCCTTCCTAACACTATACCTTTATGTTCTTAATACTGGCAAACGGGGCTGGGGATTTAGCTCAGTGATTAGAGTGCTTGCCTTGCAAGCACAAGGCCCTGAGTTCGATTCCCAGCACCCAAAAAAAAAAAAAAAAATACTGGCAAACGACATGAATTAGTGTAGTTTGGGATGCGTTATCTCATGGACTCCATCCTTAGCATTGAGTCTCCATTTCTCTACGCCACGGCACCTGGTGTTCAGCCAGGCTGAGAATCCTCCGGAGAGCTCAACACTCATTCAAACCAGGAAGTCAGGCGAGAGCTTCAGACTCAGAAGTCCACGGTTGGCCACCTCACCGTCAACTTCATAAGTTAATTCCACTTTTTCTGCACTGCCATTGCCTTGACTACTCTTAAAATATATTTCTTTTTAAAGCAACTCCTTTTTTATATATGCGGGATTTAAACACAGCATTTCTTAAATGTTTAACCCTAACTCCTAGTCTATTCAGTTGCATGCCATGTAATTTAACCAGTCTTGTTCCCACTAGAAGACATTTAGCAAATTGTAGATGAACTCTGCTTTTTATTTCAAGCACTTAAGAAAGAGTTCTTTTATTTCAAGGGAATAGAGGCACTGTTTTAGTTAGAGGCTTTTAGTTGCAGGAAATATCTAACTCGGATGAGGGGTAAAGATCTTTTTGAGGATTCCTCCAGAATAGAATTATGTTAACCAAAAAAACCAAAAGTTGCCATAGGTGTGTGCCCCACTGAAGATAAGACTTATCAATGGTTCTCGATTTAAATCCACCTTAGCAGTGCCGGGCACAAAAGGTCCTGGATCTGCCCTCTCATCACCCATCTGCCGTCGTACTGTCCACCATCTTCTGCCTAGCGGTCTGTCATCTCATCTTTGGTCTTCCACCTTACCACATAGCATCTTCTCCCAGGTTACCTTTGATCATGCTGCCCTTTGTCCTCCAGCCTTACCGAGTTCTCTACAGAAGTCATACCCCATTCAGTTAACTCTCATTATTTTTGTTTGGAAGAGTCTATTTGACTCACGGGTACATCCTAGAGAGTTGAGTGGAAGATATGTCTGCTGCCGCCAGGTCACACGTGGGGTGAGGGGTCACTCGTGGCTGCCCTGGGTGGGGCCTCGGCAAGGCACTGGGTGGGTCCATTTGCTTAGAAAGGGCGTAAGCCTCAGCAGGTGTTGTGATTGTCCCTGCTAACAACGCCACAAATGTTCCCTCTACAGACGCTGCTGTTTTATTTCATATAAACTTAAAATTCCTTGTAATTGTCGCTTTTTATAATAATTTTTTTTAATCATAATTTTTATACCCCTGTATGTTCACAAATTCTTGACCGGTGCGGGGCAGTCTATAATAACACCTAACAAAATGACATCCATAGACTGGATCCTTGACAGTGGAGAACGCCCTTCCACATCCTCTTTCTACTGCTGTGACATCCCCAGTTAGGCAAAGACAATTATCCTTGTCACAGTTTGACAGGAGGAAAGCTAACGGTTAAGAGAAATGTTTGGCCTCAGGTCACGAAACTAGTTAGTGATGTGTTTTGGCCTAGACCTCAATTTCCTAAATCAATCTCAGGAGAAATGAGAAGTAATTTCTAGTTCCTTCAACCTTTGTTTTGAGCAGATCGTAGGTATTTCCGGCTGTACTAGTCCTCACTAGTCGTGTTCAGCTTGGGCTCAGACTCTCCCCAGTCTGGCAGCACCGCCTCACTCATCCCTTTGCCCTCACTCAAGATTCTTCTTCATTCCTTCCTCCATGAGCAGCCCCGGAAGTCTAAAACAGATTCCAACTACATCTCCATGATCACAGACCCTCAGTGCCCACAGAATGAAGTTCAGGCGTCTGAGGAGTGCATTTGGTGTCCAGGAAGCTCCTGCTCACCCAGCCCTTTGTCTTGTCGACCTGTCTCCAATACTCCTTTCCTACGTCCAGCAGGGCTAACTCTCCAGTATGGCTGCAGCTTCCTTCTGTCACATCTTTATGCAAGTCACAGCCCTCAGGCCAGATGGAGCCTGCGGATGGATTTGGGGAATGTTATCATAGTGCTTGTTAAATTTAATCCATTGGCAACCTTTAAGAAGCTCTTTAGCTACTCCTTAAAAATTAGTGCATTTTGATTAGCAGTCACATGAAACTCAGGTATGGTCCACCTTTCCCCCGGGCCACAATCCCCACTGTCCCCTATTGTCTTACCTCCAGGTAGTCTCACTCATGGTTGTGACACGCTTGACTCCTTAGACATTTGATTCTGCAACCTTTGCTTTATAGTCTCACAACCAAAAAAACATTTCCCCGACGCTTCCACTGAAACCGTCATTCAGTGTCCCTGAAATAATGCTTTCTCCGTGAAATTCATATTGATTCTCCGAGCTGCAGATAATCCTCCCTCCTCGGTCCTCCTTTAAACCTATTAGGTGACACTTCACATATGGGACCTAACAGACTTCGCCAAGTCCGTCTCCCCTGCTGGATGATAAGTAATTTGAGGGTGAGGACTAATTCTTATTCCTCTGTGCCCCTGACACCGCCTAATACCACAACTTACACTTAGTAAGTGTCCAAAACATTGTATTGACTTGAACTTAGTTTAATTGAATTTCACTCAATGAGCAGTTAAACTCACCAAGAGAAGCCAACTCATGTGTCGTAGTATTTTCCCATTCCGCATCTAGAGAGAAGCCAACTCATGTGTCATAGTATTTTCCCATTCCGCATCTAGAGTAAAAGTCTATTAGTGCTGTTAGCACCTGCTTCTCACTGAAGGTCTTATCAAAAGAGGAAACTGGACTATTTCCCAAAGTTCTATTGATTTAAAATTTTAAGCTCTTAAGCAAATCATTTCTCCAAGAAGCAAGAACAATAACATTTTCTCTGGCTGCAAACCAATACCACTCCCAATTACAGAGTATCTCTCAAGGACTTCACAGGAAAGGAGGAAAGTGCCCACTTTCCAGCCCCAGGTGAGAAAACATTGCCTGCATCACGATCTATTCACACATTTCTGTTTCCTACACATGTTATTTGCCCACGGGAACCTGTTGTCCTCTCGTAGCATGGAAGTAACATTTTTCATGAGTTACTTCATATTTTATATTTTCATATTTACATTTACACTTCACACATTTATACTCCATATTTACATTTACACTTCATATTTATATTTACACTCCATATTTACATTTTCACTTCTCTTATAGCATACCCTTGGATTTGATTTAACGTGCATTTTTGAACATCTAACAGCTTATTAAGCTTTGCGCTTGGTTTTGACACGGCAAAAACAAATACGTGCTGTCCTCAACACACAGGAGGCTCAAGCCTAGTGGGGAAATAAATCATTTAGATCCTCTTGGTCAAATGCTCCACACAAACTGAGCAATCTTCACATCACCTTGCATATGCTGCGGTGCCGTCTTTACCTCTGACATCTAACATAGTAAGTGGGCCTTTGTGACTTGTCTCTCCTTTATCTGAACTTCCTTTCCATGCTCTGGGCACCAAGGAAAAACTGGGGTTGCTACTCCTCGGAGAAAGAAGAAAATGGTTAGAACAGCATGGAAGCCCCAGGGGCCTCTCATATAGTCATGTCCTCTAAAGAGGTTATTTAATGACCGTGCCACCCTCGAAAGCTCAAGCAGAAGGAAAGTTAGGGTTTCCTCCATCAGATACTGAGCCACGGCCACCTGAGTGGCTGACCGATGAAACTGCAGTATGGTGTGGGCCTCTCAGGAGGTCAGCAGCATCAGCAGCTTTGACGTACGAAGCCACAAACCTTGTACTCTTGTATCTCCTTCTTGTATTCTGTAGTGTGGGGTGTGTGTGTGTGTGTGAGTGCGCATGTGCGTGATAACTTCCCTCCTTTCCCTTTATGTTGCCTGATTACTACACATGGGGTGTGCTGGTGGTAGCAAACTATAGTCTAGAACAGGAGTTGGCAAACTACAGACTCAGGCTTAATACAGCATCTAAGCGCTCCTGTAAACAAAGTTTGATTGGAACACAACCAAACTCACTCATTTGTGTATTGTCCATGATTGCTTTCACACTATAATGGCAGAACCAAATGGTCTAGACAAACACTATGCGGACTGCAAAGTCTAAAACACACAGATGTTTGCTAATCCCTGATCTAGTCCAAGGGGGTGCAGGATGTTAACTCCTAAGTACTAAAGAAAGAATGAGCATCCGAGGTTCAAGCCTTAGAATTTGATGTTAATTCAGTGGAAGTTTTTGGTTGGTCTTTAAAGAGAGGATTACAGAATGTTCAGATGTTGAGAAATAGTTCCATTACACCAGGTGGGAGCATCTTTTTATATTTTGGCTGTAGTTGTCATTATTGAACACTGAACATGGAGGAAAGAATATAGGGTTTCTAAGGGACATGTGCTACATACATGGATTTTTCCTCTACTTGGAAATTATCCACAATGTGGGCTTTGGTGGAAGATAGCGTTCATCTTCTAGAACAGATCCTGAAAATGCTAGATATTCCTTTCTGCTCATATTCTTGGATATTAAGGTGCTGGCCCCCGACCCAGGAGGACTGGTCAACTGGACACATGTGACCGCAGCTTTGAATCCAAAGCCTGCAAGGTGCAGACACAGAGACAGGGAATCCTGGGGCTCTGCTGGGGGCAGCAGAAAGATCCAGTAGTGGTGGACACAGGTCCGGCAGCAGGCCAGTTACCCTGGAGGTGGGAAAGGCAGTCAGACCAGCATGGATGACCTCCCCTGGCTGTCCCTACGGTGTGGTTCTGCCCAAATTCTGGCCTACTCGTTCTCAGGTCCTGCCTTTTTCTGAGCCTGGTCCTTCTGCGTCCCCATCAATCTTATTGTCCATGCAATATCTCTTAATATCCTCATCATTGCTTCATGTAAATACAAATCAGTCCTATTGCTTAAAAACCAGACTCTGCCACTTTTAACAATGGATAACTTAGAAACATAATCATAACAGATACACCCACCGAGAGATTATCATGCACAAAAAGCCATAGTAATCACTGTATGTGTATTATCATGTAATTATTACATCAATCCTATTAAATACTAGTATTATCCCCATTTTACAGATGAGGAAAACAAGGCTTAGCGATGTCTACTGCTTTGTCCAAGGTTTCATAGCTAGTTAGTACCAGCGTGTCAGTGCACAAAGCCAGGGAGCCTAATCAGCCCAGTAGTCTTTCAGAAGAAGTGGGATCAAGTTAGTTTTATAAATCTTAACTAAAAGAAAATTCAGTTGCTGGACCAACTATATATTCAGGAATGTTCTGGTAAACTAGCTCTCCGGGAAAAAAACAAAAACAACAACAACAACAACAAAAATAAACCCTGAGTTGTAGTGTTTGCCAATTTTCGTGGTGTAAATATCTCTCCTATGGCAGATTTTAAGCTACCCATGGTTTAAGCTTCTGTTCACAAATTTCCTAAACACTTAACAATTGACTTTTGCAAACCAGTGTGACCTGGTCCCAGCTGCCTCTGCACCTTTGTCTTGCGTGGGCTTTTTGTTTGTTTGTTGTTTATTGCTTCACTTTATCTCACACTCTTGGAACCTCAGAGCTGGGAGCAATCTCAGAGGCCATTGAGACTCATCGTGCACCAGTGGAGGATTCCCTCACTCCATGTCCGACTTCTGCTGAATCCTTCTGGTGGGTGGGAGCTCACCATCTTCCGAGTACCATGTTGATGTCGAATAGGCATTATTACTGCAATAGCTAAGCAAGTTTCAGGAACCATTTGCTCCAGCCTATGTTCCCAATGCAGACTTTGATCTCCTTTCTTCCTAGGAGTGCTCCCCACATCTCTTCGCTGTAGGCAGGCACCTCGCACATACATACAGCCAAGTCTGTCACCCAGAGTGCTACTTTCCCACATAACAACCAGGGCGGCCTGGACTTGCCCTGAGATTCTTCAGCACCAAGCTGGTGCTAAGTGCTTTCCAAGTCTCCTGTGTGATCACTGCCTACCTCGGAGGAAGCCTCTGCGTCAGAGTTTGGGGAGGATTTGACTGGCCAAGTGGTTAGGCAGGAGAAAAGCTTGTTGCGCTGTCAAATCCCCCTTCTCAGAATATCAGATCCTCACCTCACTACACATCATTTCCCAGCGGCACCCAGCTGCTCTGTCTAGGGTGTCGCCGAGCTACAGTTTGTTGCTGCAGGGATGTTGGGTGTTGGTTAGCGTCACCACCAGTGGCACGCAGCTCCTGGGAAAGCTTCACGCACAAGAGACACTCCCAGGGCCCTTCAGTCTGTAAACATGTGAATACGGGCTTCTCATATCCGACACGCCCTTCCGATGCTTTTTACTGGAAGTTAGGTGGAAATGTCCACTGCTAAATTTATCAAAAACTTCTTTTTTAAAAACACCCAAACTTAATAAAATATAATTACATCTTTTTAAAAACTGAATTTAAAATGTTCAGCTTTAGCTAAATTTCATTTAAAAATTGAGTTGTCATTAATTATACTTACCTTCTTTCTAATTTTTAATAATGTTGAATATTTTATTTAAAGATCTATTAAAGGGTGACAAATAAGTTGTTTTTTTTTTGTTTTTTGTTTTTTTTTTTGTGGTGCCGGGGATCGAACTCAGGCCCTTGTGCTTACAAGGCAAGCACTCTAATCACTGAGCTAAATCCCCAGCGACAAATAAGTTTTTTTTAAATTTTTACACTTATTTTAAACTATCCTTTGGTTAAAATACACTTAAATTTATATATTTTGAATACAACTGTATTTTTTTTTTTTAATTCTTTAGATGAGGAAGCATAGACTACACCCCATGGAACAAACCCAGCCTGCTGCTTCTGTTTTGGAAATAAAATTATACTGGAATGGAGTCAGCCCACTCTTTTATGTTTTATCTCTGGCAACTTTTCTGCTTCCACAGCAGAGTTGAGTAGTTGCAAGAAAGATAAATGGTCCATAAAGCCTAAAATATTTATTACCTGACCCTTTAGAGAAGAACTTTGCCAACTCCTGCCTTCCTGCCAACAGAACACAAACTATGTGAGTCTTGATTTTATCAATAAAATTAGTGATTTTGCTGGAATTAAATAAAGAAAACTAAAGATTGCGGAGTAAATAAATAGCTTGCTGTGCATTATGTATTCTTACATTGGTTATTCACCCAAGCAGGGCCAGCCTGTGGGCAGAAGACCCAGGTGTGCAAACCTTCACTAAATTCAAGGGTCCTTCAGAGTGTGCCAACTAGAAAGACAATTGCTCTGACTACGTATATATTACTGCTTCATTACTAAGACAAATTTGTTGAGATATTAAGATATATTTTTCCAAACTGTTGGAAGCTCAATGTATGAGTCTGAAAATCTTTAGACAAGTAGGATTACAGATCCTCATCTGTCAGTTGCCCCAGAATCTGTGTATTGCCCGTATGTTTAGCACTTTCCATGAGTTGTCTCACTTCATTTAGACACTCATGAGGTAGACTAAATTGGCCCCATTTTACAGATAAGAAAACTCAGTCCAGAACAGAAAAGTGACATTTGGCAGTTTAGAACAGAAGGTGATGAAACTGAATTCACATTTTGAAAAGAACATTCTGGTTGGTAACCAGATGGGGGAAGGGCAGAAAGAAGAGACTGGGTGAGAGGTTGCTACATTATGTAGGGACAGGAGTCCCCATAGGTAGGGAAAAATAGAGTAAAGACCCCATCAGGCATTAAACATAAAAGCAGCTACATTCCAACAGTTAAGGAGATAAAGGCAAAGAGACTAATTCCAGGAAGGCCCCAGGTAATCTGATTAACATACAGAAAACAGACTCCCTTTGAACATTTACACCTGCATTAACTAGCCCTAAGGCACCCGCCCATACGCTTGCTCTCTGCCAAAAGACAAAGGTCACAGAGCTGAGGAAAATCAAGGCAGAGGTGACAGACAAGCCCAAGAGCCAATCAGATTCCAAGGGCTGACCCAAGGGGAAAACCTCAATAAAAAGGGGCTACAAGGAATGCTCCCTACTCCTGGAGTAGCTATCTATCATCTCCTTTCCCCCCTTTTTCACCACTTTGAAATATTGTCCTTTAAATAAACTGTCTTCGCTTAATTTAAAAACGATTTCTGTAGTTCTTTACTGTAGCTGAGTTTACAATCACCGGGAATTACATTTTCTAGCGGGACAGCAGCTCACAGTCCACCTCCGGAGGTAACTATTACTACTGGTGAAGGGTGAGAGGCCCTCGGCTGCTGGGACAGCTGAGAAGGGCTGGGAAAGGGCAGTCCACATAATGTGAGGGGAGGACCTTCAGGAGGCAGTGCTGGCTCGCTGTGAGAGGCAGGAGAAAGAAGAATGGAGAACGATCAAGGAGAGACTTCAGGTCCCCCGTAGGTCTGGGGGAGACGTCAGCCTCTGGGACTGCGAGCGCCTTGGTGACTCTTGAGCAGGGCCTGGATGGGGTGGGACCAAGATGGAGGCAGACAAGTGACACCCAGACGGGCCGCCACTGAGTGAGCCCAGAGTTCCAGGAGAGGCGGATTGAGACATGGATTCGGGTGTCCTCAGCATAGAGATGATGTTTAAAGCCACTTTGCCTCCTAGCGACAGACATATAGATACTATTTTACACAATGAAAACCACAGGCATGCTTTCTGTGTCTTGGGAAGGAAAAACAAATCAGGATAAAACAAGCAAAATGGAAGAGAAAGAGACATGAAGGTGAACGAAAAAGTAATAGGAATTTTCCCCGCAGCCCGCCAGCACTTGTTATTGGTTGATTTCTTGATAATAGCTGTTCTTTCTGGAGTGAGATGGTATCTTAGTGTTGTTTTGATCTGCATCTCTCGAATGATCAATGATGTTGAACATTTTTTCATATATTTATTTGCTATTTTTATTTCCTCATCTGAGAAATGTTTATTCATTTCAGATGCCCATTTTTTGATAGGGTCTTTAAATTTGGGGTTCTTTTTGAGTTCTTTATATATTCTGGATGTTAGACCTTTGTCTGAGGGACAGCTGGCAAAAATTTTCTCCTAGTCTCTGATTTTTCGCCCTACTGTATTAGTAATTTCTTTTGCTGTGCAAAAAGTCTCTTAATAGGATGTGGTCCCAAGCATCAATTCTTTGAATTGTTTCCCGTGCAGTCTGAGTTTTATTCATAAATTTTTTTCCAACCCCTATGTCTTCGAGAATTTTTCCTATTTTATTCTCCAGGAGATTTATTGTTTCTGTTTTTATGCTTAGGTCTTTGATCCACTTCGATCTTAGTTTAGTACATGGTGAGAGACATGTATCTAGTTTTAGTTTTCGGCATGTGGTAAGCCAATTTTTCCAGCACCATTTATTAAAGAGGCTATTTTTCTTCCAGTGAGGGTGTTTGGCTCCTTTGTCGAAGATGAGATATTTGAGTGTGTTTGGAGTTATTTCTGCATCTTCTAGCCTGTTCCATTGGTCCTCGGGTCTGTCTACTGGTCCAACCACTGTGGAAATCAGTGTGGAGATTCCT
>PVJO010030415.1:0-15541 GCA_004026905.1 Hystrix cristata | reverse complement strand
TGTTGTCTTTCCTTTTGTCTTTCCCTCAGTGTGCCTGGGTTCTTGTAAAGAAGGAGGAAGGCAAAGGGGGCAGGGGCTCTGTGGGTTGTGTTCTCTCCTTTTGGGTCCCCTGAGTTGGGTCCCTCCACACTCAGACAAGGGGAGGAGATTGGTCCCAAAGCACCTAACTGGGGAGGGTCAATGGAACACTCAGACACCCACTTTTGAGACTAAACAATGATTGAATATAAGCCACTTTTCCTCATTGTCCCCCTGTAAACAAGTCTAAATGGCAAATGGTATTGTAATTTATGCCCGCTCCACTTGGCCACCTTTCTTGGTCTCCTAGCAGGTACCCTGGCCAAGGCCTAGTATCATAGAAGATAAGGATCCTTTCTCTCAAAATCTGGGGGTGTAGCTCCCTCCAATGCTTAAGAAGACATTCTAGGGGTGAACGTGATGCAATTGATGGCATGGTCCCCATCTAAAGAAAGACTGAGTGTGAGAGTCTCTTCTACATCCTTTGCACATCCCTTAGTGCAAAACTCTCCCCCAATTTCAAGGCTAAAATGAGGAAGAAAGCCTGTTTAGGACTCAACCTGCCCTCGCAGGCTTTTACCTAGACATCTCTCCTCCTCCCTTGCAAAGTTGAGATAGGATGTCTCCCACCTCACCAAGAAGTCCAATGCAGCCTTGACTTCCTTCTCTGGTCTCTTATTATCATTGGGGTTTGTCTGTCTTACCTGTGTATGGACTGAGGTAGGTGTCCGTGATGAGTGTTTCTCTTTGGGGAATTGGACCAGGGACTTTGTAACCCCTCTTCTGTCCCTAGTAATGATGAGTTGCCATTCCTCAAATGCAGAGTCCCAGATCTTTTCTTTAAAGTGGCTAACATGGTTGTTAAAGCCAAATTCTAAAGTGAATGGGGGGCTTTCTTTAGCTTGCATATATTGAGAACACATGGCTTGCTGTGGCCATCTAAGAGCAGCCTGGGGTTCTGACACCAGCCTTTAGTTTTATCCCAAGACACTGAATTGAGAAGGTCTAAAATGCAGAGCATGAACAGGAGCCTGTGGCACACAGTTCTCTCTCTCCAGTTAAACCATTTCAAGGTCTCTAGCCAAAGTGTCATGGAGACTGGGTTGATGACACAACAAATGGAAAGTGAGAGGGAGGAGATGGGAGAGATCTAGCCAGGGGCTTGTTTCAATGGCCCAGTTATTACTGTGTGAACAGTGGCAACAGGAGCAAGTTACACTTGATAATCCTGACCTGTGGAGGAGATCTATCACCTCCACAGATAGAGACAGGTAACATTCCAGAAGAAATCTCAGCCCTGAGTTCTAGGATAAAGAGTCCTGCGGGATTTTTTCTTTTAATCTTTCTGGATGCCTAGGCAATTTCCTTCTGTAGCACTACTGGCTAGGCTGTACTTAAACCCACTCTGAAGAGGTTTATGTCCTGATATGTATATTACACTTATGAAATTCACAGATTGAAGTCTGCACTCATTGCCTAGCAATCGGAAGTTATATCTTAAAAAAGCCATGTTTATGAGCCCACACTACCCCCTGCACATATGAGAACCAGGCCTAGTAGAGGGAGGGGAGAACAAGGAAGTTGGGCCTTTTTCTGAGAGTAGGACAGTGAGCAAGTGAGAGAGAAAGTGAACAACTCAGCAGCTATGGGGTGTAAGTCTGTTGCCTTCACCAAGTCCCATGGCCAATGTCAATGACTGCCTGATAAGCCACTTGTATTTGCCTAGCTCCAGATGTGATACCAGTCACCCAAAAGAGATGAGCTATGGCTTTCAGGCAGATTGAGTTTATGCCCTTGGGTTCAGAAAAGGAGATGAAGAAGCAGTTTAGAAATCCTTCCTTTAAATTTTATGTGTTTTGGCCCATATGTGTGCTGCTGATTGGAAATAGGTCTCTGGAGTGTCACCCAGAGGTTCATTCTTTCCACTATGTCTCAAGTTCAGTCAAACCTACTCAGGACAAATGGACTGCATGTGCCCCCATGTGTCCTGCTGGGCAAGCAAGATTTCCAAGTCTCATCAGACCCACCTAAAATAATATTCCTGGAGGTTGGAGATTTAACTCAAGTGGTGAAGTGCAAGGCCCTGAGTTCAATCCCTAACACACACTCCCCCGAAAATGATATTCCTATCTTTGGTGCTTTTATGGAGAAGTGCTCATTTTCTTATGGGCTCAATTTAAGAGATTCAGTTGTTGGAAAGGAGAGAAAGGCTAACTAAAGCCTTTTAGGGTTCCTTTCTCTCTGATCTTTTGCAGAAACATACCTCCAAAAAAAAAGTACAAATTAACAGGAAAAGATTGGAATAAAAGATCAACAAAAAGAAAATGTTCTCTGCACCAACAAAAGATCAAAAAAGAGAGGAAACCTTGAGGCAGGCTCAATGTTGCCCTCTACAGTGTAGAAGGGGATCAGACTTACATACCCTAGTGAAATCTATCCTCCAAGTATTAAGAACTGCTGCCAACACTAATTATCTTTTGGAACTGGCAGTTTGAGCCCGGTGACTGATTGACGGATATTTAAATTTTTGCATCTAAACTAGATCTATCATGAATCCTTTTCACATTTTACAAATTCACATATTTGGTTAGTATCAAAGTCCACTAGGGGGCGCTCTAAAATGACATTTTGGTTGTAGTCCTAATCCAGCAGAGTAACCAACACCAGCTCAGTGGAAGTTGAAACATCTGCTGTTTGAAAGCTTGTGTTCCTATAGTGTTCTTAATGCCCACCCTCACAAGCCCAGCCTGGAGGGTTGGTCCCTGCTAATCTGTGGCCAGCTACTCCAGGATTGGCCACTTAAGGTATCCAGATGTCAGTTGTCTTCCAAGTCCCCATAGATGTTGCATGTAGAAAATGGGCAAGGCTCCTCTTTTGTGCAGGCAACCAATGGGTTTCTAAAACTGAAGCCCAGTAAATAATAAGAGAGACAAACTTTTATTTTTCCTGGCCAAAACACCAGTTAACATAATGTCTGGAGCATGGTGTATACCACACGCTGCCATGCCACTGTTCTGTTGGAACAGCAGCTCTGTGCAATCCTGTAGCAAGTGTCAGTAAAAGAACTAAAGAAGAAGAGCTTAAAATAAAAGATGATTTATGTGAAGGCGAGGGAAAAGGGGAAGAGAGAGAGACGGCAGACAGCTGCTGGGCATGAGGAGAAAGTATTGGAAAGTGAGGACTAGTGGATTCTTACCTGAAGCTCCTTTTTTTTTTTTTTTAAAGGAAGTAAAATTATCTTTATTCATTGGGAAAAACATTATGTAGCAAATCCTAACACTTTCACAAAATATTTAAACAAAATTTTAGTACTAATTAGAAAATGTATTAAAGTTGCAAGAAACAAAATCAACACAAAAATTTATTGGAATTTCTGTACATTCAAATTAATGATCGTAAAAATAAATGAACAATCTCACAATAGCAAAGGAACAAAATACTTAGTAATCAATCTAGCTAACTTGAAAAGTGTACAATAAAAACTACCAAATTTTGCTGAAATAAATTAAATAAGATATATAAATGAAAATACATGTGTTAATGAATTGAAGACTTAATATTGCTAAGATGTTTATAATTCTCAGAGAAATCCCTAACAAAATCTCAATGACATTTTTTGAAGATATTAAAAAAAATACATTCAAAAAAATAAAAAAAAATACCTTCAAATGCCTGTACAGTCTCAAGGGACCCAAAACAAGAGCCAATATAATTTGGAAAACAATAACAACGTTAATGGACTGATGCTTCACAAATTCACATCGTATTACTAACGTATATGAATCAAAACAGTTCGGTACTTTATGAGAGACTGATATAAAATGGAATAAAATATAAAGATCAGAAATAAATCTTTCATATATGTTCAAATCATCTTCAACAAGGGTTTCAAAACTACTCAATATGGAAAGAACAATATCTTCAACAAATGGTGCTGGGCAAAAGGTACATTCACATACAAATAAAAAATGATGTGCACTCCTATCTTAGGTCAAGTACAAAAATTAACTCAAAATGGACAAAATTCCAAAATATAAGACCTGAAACTATAAGAAAAGACAGGAAATGCATTATGAAGTTGGATTTGACAATAATTTTGTGGACATGACATCAAAATCACAGGCCGTAAGAGCAAAAATAAACAAATGAGACTATGGCAAATTTTAAAACATTTGTGCATCAAAGAATAGAATAAAAAGTGTGAAAAGACAACCTATTAAATTATAGAAAATATTTGTAAATCATGTTTCTAAAAATGTTTTGCTATTTTTGGGATCCTGACTGATCCTTACTTTTCCATGTGTTAAATGCTTCGACACTATTTTGAGTTATTAGAAATTAAGAGGTGGCACCTAGTGGGATGTCTTCAGGTCTTTGGGTGTGTTCCCTTAACACGAATAGTTTAACTTGGCTTCCTCCTCTCTCTTTTTTTCCTTCCCAGCCATTATGTGAACTGTTTTACTTGCTCACTCTTTCCACGGTGTTCTGCTTTGCTACAGGTCCAAAAACAGTGGACCCCAGTCATGGACTAGAAGTTTTAAAAATGCTGACGAGGATGTGGGGGAAAAGAAATCTTTCTATGTTTTTGGTGGGAACAAAAGAGTAAAATAAGGGAGAAGTGGTGGGAAACAAAAAAGGCAGACTCGTTGGAGATGGGGAAGCAGAACAGGGATAGCGTGATTGTAAACTACTAAAATTGCTATGAAAATAAGCATGGAAAAATCCCCAAAAATCTAAGAATTGAAACTCTATTTGGTCCAGTTGTACTACTCCTGGGTATATTCCCAAAAGAGTTAAAGACATAATAGTACAATGATATGTGCATACATATGTGTAGAGCACCACAACTCCCAATAGCTAAGCTCTGGAAACAGCCTACATGGTCACAAATGGGTTAAAAAAAATGTGTAGATACACAATGTATTAGTACTTAGCCATAAAGAACAATGGAATCATGTCATTTGCAGAAAAACAGATGAAACATGAGAACATAATGTTAAATGAAATAAGTCAAACACAAAAAGTTAAACATTACGTGGTTTCCTTATATGATAAACCTAAATCATATCTATGGCTTTTTGCTACATGTCCCCCTAAGCCTCATGCCATTATAAGTGCAGAAATTTGAAGGTGGCTGGATCAGGGTATGTGAATGTGGATTAAATTTTTGATACTAGGATTAATGGTGTGGATAAGGGAAGCCCTAACCTGAGTGTGGGTGACACCAATCAAGAGGCTGCAGCCTGGATGAAATATAAAGGGACAGAAAGTAGGCAGGCTTGTGGCTGCTGCTGCTGCTACTGCTGCTTGCTTGTTGCTGACGTCCACCTGCCCTCCCCTGCAATGCCCCTCTGTCATGACACACTGGTTTGGAACCAGTGGACTATGGGCTAAAACTTCTACAAACTGTGACCTGAAATAAACCTTACTTCCTTTAACTTTGGGCATTGGGTATTTTGTCTCAGCAATGAGAAAAGTTAGCAAGACATCACAAATAAATAAGCGAAAGAGTAAAACAAAGGAGAAGTGGTAAGAAACAAAAAGGATAACTTTTTGGAGATGGTGAAACAGACCCAGGGACAGGGCAGAGAAAGTAAGGAGAAAAGGGATCAAAAATGGTCAAGACGTGCTACAGACATGTACCAACTCCACAAGAGGAGTATAATCATTGTGTATTTCAAATTTGTGCTTAACAAAATTGAGGCAAATAAACCTTTCTTTTATAAGTGGATTGTCTCAGATATTTGATATTGTAATGGAAAACTGACTAAAAAAGTGCAATATTCTGAATATCTAAGAAATTCTTATCATGTACAGGTACAAAATAACCATGTTGATTATGATCATTATGTATGCAATGTACCAATACATGTTCTTGGTAAAAAATAATAAAAAAAAATTAAAAAAAAAAAAGAAATTCTTATAACTTGACATAATATATCTTTGTTTTTAACAATGTCCAATTTGACCTTTTCTCGAAAACAGTAAAGCAATGGTCGGTGAGCATATGAAAAGGTGTTCAACACTATCGGTCATCAGAATTGCAAATCAAAAGCAAAGTAGGATTTGACCTCATACATTTTAGGGTGGCCTCTATAAAAAATCAGAAAACATCAAGTGTTGAAGATGTAGATATAATGGAACACTTGTGCACTATGGATAAGATTGTAATGTGGAACAACTACTATGAAAAATGGGGGGCAAATTCCCCATTCAAAATTTGTAATTCAAAATTAAAAATAGAAACATCAAATGGTCTAACACTGTCTCATCTGGATATCTGTCCAGAATAATCAAATTCAGATTTCCAAAGAGTTATTTGTCCTCTCATATTCTTAGAACCACTCCTAGAAATAGTCAAAAGGTAGAGGCAACCCAAATACCGGCTAATGGATGAACAGAAAAATGAAATTTATATTCTCTCCTATGTTACTACATGGATTAAACTTGAGAACATTCTTTGAAGTGAAACAATCTAGTCACAAAAGGACAAATGCTCTATAATTCCACTTATACTTAATGCTACAGAACTTACTCATAAAATAGATTAAGATAATAAAATTACATCATCTGTATTTTAATCATAATGAAAATGCATTCTAATACCAAACATGATTGGCTTTATTTTGTCCTTATTATTGCTTCAGTATATTTCTGTTTGTTACATTATAGTTCTGGAGTTGTAGAAGGATTAAAGATCATTCTTATTGTCTAATATAATGCATTAGTGTGATAAATTAGGTGCACTATGACTGACACTTATTTTTATCCTCTCCTGTATCCATGCTTTTTCTTTGGGACTTTTGAGTTTCCCTTATCTAAAAGCCAAAGTCTATTATCACACTGAAATGAATAATATTGGTAAATTGCCAAGATCTCCTTTACTAGCTGTTGTGGATATTGGCTGCTCATCACTTCCACTTTTACACATTTTCTGAAGAATTGCAGGTGCCGAAACAGTACCTTTGCCTGTCAGCTGTGCCCAATACTTGACTGACAGATGCTGCACATGGAACTACAGGACTTAATATTTGCCTTGCTGGATTTCAGAATTGCTTTGGTTCCATTCCTTTTTATAGCTTTTGGAATGGAAATATTTATTTTGTGCCATCGTATGTTGGAAGTGTTTAACCTTCTTTTTATTTGTACAGGGGCTTCCAGCTAAGAGTTTGCCTTAAATTTCAGAGGAGACTTTGGATTTGGACTTTTCAGCAATGCTGAAACTGTTAGGACTTTGCCAAGTCTTGGAGATGGACTAAATGCCTTTTGCATAAAGGGATGTGCACGAGTCTTTTGGTGTCCAGGGGCACAATGTTGTGGTTCGTGTCTGGATGTCCCCCTAAAGCCTCACGTGGTAAGAGATAGCTGAATCTAGAATGTGTGATGCTGGGATTAAGGGTGTGTGATTACTAAATCAATCTACTGATTGGTTTAGCACCGCCCTAATCCCAGCAGCCTGGATAAGATATAAGATACAGGAAGAAGCTGGTTAGCCCCCTTGCTTGTCTCCCCCTTGCTTACCTTGCTGACTTTTGCCTGTCTGCCTGCCACCCTGCCTGGACCCAGCTGACTGTGGACTGAAACCTCTACAAACTGTGAGCTAAATAAACCCATCTTCCCTTAACTTTGGGCATCTAGTATTTTGTCTCAGCAACGAGAGAAAAGTAACTAAGACACAAACAAACAAACAACAAGAAACTTGATAGTGAAGACTATGGTCCAGCACAGGACCTCAGAAGTATAGAGCAGGCGGTAGTAACTCTCCACCCTGCGGGGCCAAACCCATCAACCCTGTTGGGCCTCATCCCAGTGGAAGACACTTACCTCACCTGTTTGGACTGAAAAAATGCCTTCTTCTGTATACAGTTGGTAGCCTAGCATCAAGTGATTTTTGCTTTCCAATAGGAAAGTCCCCAGAATGGAGACAAGGGACAGTTAATATGGACTAGACTGCCATAGAGGTTCAAAATCTCTCACCATTTTCAGTGTTGCACTGGCAACTGAATTGAGGGACTTTCCAGCAGGACAATGTGACTGTGTATTTCTACAATATGTGGATGATCTGTTGCCGGTGGGAAAAACCGAGAGGTCTTGTATAGAAGGAGTCCACAGGTTGTTGGCGCTACTGTGCAAAATGGGTTATAAAGTTTCTCCCCAAAAAAGCCCAAATTTGTCAAAAGGTCAATACTCGGGATTCCACTTGTCAGAGGAAATGTGTTATCTAGGAGAGGAGAGTTAAAGCCATTCCTTCTACCTGAACTCCGGAGGGCACGGATGATAGGTCAGGGAGTTTCTAGGGGAGGCTGGGTTCTACAGAATTTGGGTTCCAAACTCTTCCCTCATGGCAGGATCCCTTTATGAAGCCACAAAGGGGGAGAAAAGGACCTCCTGGTCTGGAAAGAGTCACAGCATCAATCCTTCAGAGCTATCAAACGTGCCCTGACCCAGGCATGGGGATTGGGGTTGCCGAACTTGTCCAAGCTTTTCTTTCTCTGTGTGCATGAGGGAACAGGATGACAATAGGAGGGGTGTGTTGGCCGAGATGCTGGGATCATGGCATTGCCCAGTAGCTTATCTGCCAAAGCAGTTAGACCCCATAGCGAGGGGAGGGCTGCCTCCATGCTCTGGCAGCCACCACTCTAGTGGTCTTAGAGGCAGATAAGTAACTCTGGGACAAGAACTGACAGTCCAGGGTCCCATTCAGTACTGACCCTGATGGGAATAGCCTTGTCCAGAATTAGAAGTGCTATGTGGGACATTAGTCATCATCCTAGAAACAGCCAGTGAGGCTTGCCCCTTACCAGTGGAGACTTCAGCACAAAAGGCAGAGCTGATAGTGCTCGCAAGGGTGCTTCAACTTACAGCTGGACTTTGAGCAAATATTACAGGGACTCTAGGTATGCTTTTGCAACTCTCCATGTGCGTGGGACCTTATACAAAGAAAGGAGACTGATCGCGGGACGGGATGAGGACATTAAATAAAAGACTGAGATAGGAGAGCTGTTTAGAAGCAGTTTGGGCTCCTAAGGAGGTGGCTGTGATCCACTATGCGGGACATCAGAGCAAGATGTCAGAAATGGCCCACGGTAACTGGAAGGAGGGTCAGTAGGCAAAATGAACTGCAACTGGTGATAACCCCCTTGCCCACAGTGACTGCAGCCTTGCTCCCAAGCCCCTCAGCTCGGGAGATGGACTGGTTCACAGGAGAGAAAGGAAGATTCCTACCTGCAGGATGGTAAGAATTTGCAGACTGTCGAATAACAATCCAGAAGGAATAGCTGTGGGAATTGTCAAAGATGCCACCAAACAACTCACCTGGGACAAAGTGCCCTAGAAGGGTTATTAGAAAAGTCTCTCTACATCCCTGTTATCGGCAATAGCTAAAGCTGACACATGGGCCAAAACAACGAGACACTTGGGCCAAAAGCAACACAGAGTGTGACTAGAATTCCCTTTGAAACTCTGACTGTACTAAAATGCCGCAGGTCAGAGGCTATTGATGTCTCTTGGTCTTTGTCTGTGCCTTTTCTGGCTGGGTAGAAGAAGCTTTCCCCCCTCTAACAGAAAAGGCAGAAGAAGTGAAGTGCCTATTAAAAGAAACGAATCCCAGGCCTGGGAGGTCCCTGACTATCGGATCAGACAGTGGGCCAGCTTTTGTGGCCAAAGTAGTACAAAAGGTGGCAAAAGGGCTACAAATAACCTAGGTGGAAGCGATGAATTGGACTTTAAAGCTTCAACTAGCAGAAACCCATTTACACTGGGCTCAGCTATTGCTGGTGGCATTGGTACAGATGAGGTCTAGCCCAACCAGGTTAACAGGCTTCAACCCGTATGAGGTCCTCTATGGCAGGCCCCCACCTCTAGTTAAGGAAATAAGGGGAGACTTAAAATAATTGGGAAAGTTAACCCCAAGACAGCACATACAGGCATCAGGGGTCATACTGGGTGAATTACAAGAGTGGGTATGAGAGAGGCTCCCCATCAGCCTCACCAGAACAGTATATCCTCATAAACCTGGGGACCAGATAAAGACAAAGGAATGGAATGTTCAGCCCCTAACACCCTTGCTGTTAATATACTGTACTGGAGACAAAGAGACCACAACCTCAGGACAGCAGCAAAGGGCTGTATTAGGAATAAACCAGAAGACAACCTCTCTGAGGCACCTAGATAGACAGAGACGCTCTCAGACAAGGACTTTAGTGTTTGTATAGGGGTTGTGACAGGAAGAGGGTGAGGGAATTGGCCAGAGAACTGGCAGGCCACAAAACTTTTGCAGTGTAAGATATTTCTTTGTTCCTCCTCATCCTGAGGCCATGGGCACTGGTGGGTATCTGGGGCTGGAGGAGCTGGACATTCTTTTCTTGGTTGCAGGCATCCTGTGTGACTTGTGGACCTTTGTTATCTTATTGCTATGGACATTGTGGCCTTGGGAAGGTCTTGGGAGCTGGGAGGTGGTTGTTTCCCATGGGGCATTTAACTTCACAGCTATTACTGTTTCTGCTCAGGTCTGGTTAGAAAGGTTTGAAGATCAGAATATATAACACTTCCAGAAGGGACACTTTACTGTCTTACTTTCTCCCCCCACTGAGGTCAAAGTGGCCAAAGCAGCTTGCTAGATTCATTAGTGTAGGGTAAAGCTGGTGACCCAGAAATGGAGTTAAAGCTCTGATTCAGACTCCCCCACCAAGCTGAGGATACAACAGACCAGACCAGAGTGACGATGGCCCTGTTCTGCTCACACACCGGAAGCTGGGTAGTTTACACACGCACACGGCAGAAGCTTGAGGAATACCTGCAGCCCGGCCCCAGTCACACCGGAAGCTGACTGGTCAAGGCACCGGGGAAGAAGTTCAGAATGTGGTGTCGTCCTGTGTTTATAGGGGTGGAAATAGACTTTGTGAGATTGGCAAATGTGACCCCTGACAACTGACCATGTACAAAAAGGGTTCTCTTGACATTTGCCTTTTTGGGTGTAACTTTAGGCCTGATAGACAGAATGTGTTTTGCTTGGTGTGATAGACTATGAGCCCCATTCTCTTAGGACAGCTGAGTGAGGGTTCATTTTCAGGGACAACACCTGCCCTGTGTGGGGAGCCTGATAACTGGCACAGCAAAGTGTTTTTCTTTACGCTCGGTTCAACTTGACCAACTGCTAGATTTGCCCTGGGACCACACTGGGAAATTGGAATGTCGTCCCCACCCCTTTATGTGACTGGACAGTGGTTAAGGTGACCCTAATGTTCTCTGAGCCCAGATTGGTTAAAGAGGCTGGGAGCTGAAGGGGAGCTCTGACCACCGACTGGGGTAATAGCCACATGGCGACCGGCTCACAGAGCCCTTCTCTGTGTGGGGAGAAAACTCAGCCCCCGTCGAGGGAAGGGGGCTCAGGAGGTGAAAGTCCTGCCGCTCTGTGTGAAATGATTATTAACCTCCCAGCCCCTACTTTATAGACTATCATTTTACAAACGGCCAGATCTTGACCTGGGCAAACATCGCATGATGGGATTTCATCATCCCGGGTTTCCAACTACAGAGGTCACTTCTGAGTTCTGTAATAGGAAAATACCCTCTGGATTTCTTGCACCATGTTTCAATATTCCTTGCTGCAAGTTTCAAAGAGATGATTACATACTTTTAAAGGGACCAAATGGAACATGATGATTGCAGGCCTAAGACTCACGGCCCTAGTGGGAGCCGAATTGAGGGCTAGAGGTGTGGGCTACTCAGTCCACATAGCACAGCAACTATCTCCACAATATAGGGATGGTCTCAATCTTTTGGCCTCTCAGCTCTCTGAGATACAGGAAGAAATCAACTCCCTGGCAGCAGTAGTACTTTAAACCCGCCAGGTGCGGGACCTCTTGGCTGCCGGATGGAGAGGCACATGCCTAGCTTTGGGAGAAGAATGCTGTCAGGCATAATCATGGATGGAGTAAGAAAAAAAGAATTAACTGCCGGTATAAGAGAGAAGCCCACAGCCCAAGTTCTTGGTTCAGTCTCTCACGATACCATAAGTGGCTTCTCACAGTCTTAAGGCTGATAGTCACATTAATCAAGGGACTTTTGCTTGCTCGCTATGTAACTCCCCTTATCCACAAGACTATAAGGGAACTTAATAAATTCATTGCTGAAAGAAAAGACTATTAAACAGCTGTTACTACTGCACAGTTACGGAGCACTGCCTGATGAGTCCTAGTTGCGATGCTATCAGTTGCTAAAATCGCACTGAGCATCAAAAGGGGGAATGTGGCAGGAGCCTGCCATGAAGTCAAGAGACCATAGACAACTACAGAGTGGCTGACTCCGTGTTTCCATGACAACCAGTAAGGGCTCTGCAGAGGAGGGCTGAGATTTGAGCCCTCGAGTGTAAAAAAAGGTAAACAACAGAATTAGCCAAATAAACCCAGCAGACATCCCTAAAAAGTAAGATAAGTACATTCTTAGGCAAAGTAGGTGAAAATTGTTGTAACCAATGTAATTGATCAAGACTTGTATTCAAATAAGGTGAAAAGTTGTGTATCCAATCAATGGATTTAGTTTGTACCCTACAAGTCTTAATGGGGAGGAGTTTCCCATATAAATTCTCCTGTTTGTTCGGTCTTTGCTCAGGGTTTGGACAGGAGTCTCCTGGGTCAAGGTTGACACTAAAAGAGCTGTATTTCTTATGACTGTGTGCTGCCTTGATTTCTTCGGCATCTATCTACTCCCCGGCAACCCCTTAACTATGCTCAACTGACACCTTAACTGTGCTCTCTCTCCTAAATGAAGAAGCTAAATGGGGAATTGTGGCATGTGGTAGCAATGAAGAAGGGAGGTAGGATACCTGGACCTGCCACTGTTGTCCCTTGTAAGCCTGGATCTCAGTGTTTCCCTGAGACTGGCCTCAGTTTGCCTAACTGTTGAGGGCGGTGGTAACATTAAGTACTTGAAGGTATTTCTTGACCCTGAACCTCTAAGCTTTTCCCATGTTTAACTGTGAGGGCCAACCAGGGACACACGGACACCATGGCAGGCTGGACTCAGGAGAGACTACGGAAAGGATCTTCCATGGTGGAGAGAAGGCAGAGGTGAGCTCAGGAGGCTTCACTGATTTATTCTTTGAAAGGGGTGGAATGGAAGGCTCCTCAGGGCATTTACAGCCCTTCTTTCCCTTTCCAGCGAGGCAAGAAGCAGAGCTGGAAGATGGGGGGCAACTTCCCCAGCCCATGCGTCTGAGGTGTGAGATCAATGTCTTCTGGGGCCTTGGCACAGGCCAGGGAGAAGCTCTGCAGCATCGAGGTCAAGAAAAGGAAGAGCTCCGAGCGGGCCATGCTCTCGCCTAGACAGCTGCGCTTTCCTGTGAGTGAGAGGGAGGGTGTTATTGAGCACAGCCCCGGCAGAGCACCCAGTCAGCCCACCCTCCTCTCCGCTGGCATTTGCATGCTCCTTTACACAGACTGACAGGTGAAGCCCTGCTCTTCATTTTCTCATCCTCAATACAAACAACACGTGGGGCTGGGGATTTAGCTCAAGTGGTAGAGGTGATGCCTAGCCAGCACAAGGCCCTGAGTTAGATCCCCAGGACCTGCCTAAAACATCAACAACACAAGTAAGTGTGGGTGTGTCCCTCTTTGTCCTAATTTAGCTCAGCCAGTTCCGTCCCAACTCCTCTCTCTCCAGGTCCCTGGTCTCTGCCCGTCTCTCATTCTCTTTCTCTGTGTGTACTGGTTAAATATATTATCAATCAAATTGTATGAAAATGTGAAGGCACAGGAAGAATCCCTCTGACGTGGCCAGTAGGGAGCAGTGAGAAGAGGTAAAGGGGCACAGAGGCCCCTGAGGCCCCTTCCCGAGTGACATCCAGAGGGAGCCAGCATACCTGTGCTGGCTGTAAGAATACGGAACTACTTCTGAAGGAGCGAGTTTCAGCTACTGCTCTAAGCGCTGAGAACCCCACTGGTGCCAGCCCTCCCCCAGTCCCAAGGCCCTCCCACAGTCGCCAGACCACCCAGTGAGCCTCCCAGATCTGCCCTGTAACAGCTTTAGCAGGCTGATGGCCATGCCATGCTTGTTAGACATATCAGACAAGGCCCGGCCCGCACTTCACCCTAAATGTCTCCTGTTCACACCCTCCACATGTATCCTTCAGCAAGACGGAATCACTCACTGCAAAAGTAGCCCATTTAGCTGGGCTTGGTGGCCCACTCCTGTATCCCAGCATTTAGGGAGGCTGAGGTGGGAGGATTATCAGTTAGAGCCCAGCTCAGGCAATTTAGCAATTTAGTAAGATCATGTCTTAAATATTAAATACATGACCCAGGTATGTAGCTCAGTGAGGAAGCCTGCAGTTCAATCCCACTACCCAAAAGCAAAAAAAAAAAAAAAAAAGTGTCCCATCAGTGTAGAAAGCTGAATATTCACTATCGTCTTCAGCATAAACCTGTGACCAGATGCCATAAGCTGGAATAGGCAGCAAACCTGTCCCTTGGCCGGGCCACAGTTTGGGCTGCCTCTCAAAGCACAGTAAACTGTATCGTCTTTCACAATCATTCACGGCACCTCTCAGGGTTCAGAATACATCTCTGCCACATTAATTTGGATGGGACTTGCATTGGCCAACAAAATGTGGAATAGAAGGATGTGGGTGGTGATCTTTTCTTGTTTCTATATGTCAGGATAGAGTCCCCATTAGCTCCAATCTTTACATACCCTAATAGTGATAAGTCCAGGCCCCTACTTGCTGAGACAGACATGTTTCATGAGTATGAAATTAGCTTTTTAAATTTTTTAAATTACCAGGATGTTCAGATTATCATGCTATGGCCTATCCTGGAGAAATTCTACTGGGCCTTGGCCAAGGCCCCACTCTCCCTACGCCCCTCTTAGTCCATCTTTACAGAGGAATGTATGACTTGACATCAAGACAGCTATTGATTTTTCAATAGGTTGAGGGAGAAAAATGATATGATCATCTTTACAAAAGCAGAAAAGATAGTACAGAATACTCAACACTAGACCTCGATTACAATTTTAAAAATAAGAACCTTGTAAAATTGAGGGAGGAGAGAACTTTCCTTCATTTGATTTAAAATCAAGAAAAATACGTGGTAGAAATACCTGGAAAAACCTGGAAAAATACCTCAGAAGCAGGCATTAAGCTTCCGAGAGAAAATTGAGCATGTTCTCTTTAAAATGACCAAGTCTCCTTCATTACACAAAATTGCTTCACTTAATTGTGGAAGTGTTACCCGGGACATCAGCGAAAATGTCGTCTATGGCCTTAACATCAGAAAGCATCAGGTCAAAACATCTGTCGCGGTTGGCAAGATCAATTACCACAAAATGCCAGATAGGAGTCATGAAAGTATTATCGGGAAACTATGTGGTTATAGCATAAATGCACAAAAAGCAATGAATGCTCTTCTGACTGACTTACTAGAACAATTCAAATATCATGGCGGAAAGGCACGCTTCATGGTACATGGCTGTAGTCCCAGCACTCGGGGGGCCGAGGCAGGAGCATCACCACAAGTTTGAGGCA
>PVJO010030414.1:0-15524 GCA_004026905.1 Hystrix cristata | reverse complement strand
GCTTAAAACCTGCGAAGGGTTTTTTTTTTTGTCACAGGAATTCTGACTTCATCTGTTGGAGGGATCTGTGTCACTGTATCCGTTTTATAGCCAAAGCTAGCCAGGGACCCCTGGTTGGCACCACTTAGTCAGGGATCCCCGGCCAAGTGGCGGCCCTGCCAAAAGCAAGATTCCTGTGGCTCGAGTCTCCGCCCTCCCTCCGAGAAGCAAGAAAGTGCTAAGGTGACCATTACATTCAATTTTTCCATATTGCTACTTGTGGCACCGAGATGTGGTTTCTTCCAGGAAGGCT
The DNA here is from genome assembly GCA_004026905.1 of Hystrix cristata. Taxonomy (NCBI): domain Eukaryota; kingdom Metazoa; phylum Chordata; class Mammalia; order Rodentia; family Hystricidae; genus Hystrix; species Hystrix cristata. The sequence goes on along the minus strand of PVJO010030414.1, from coordinate 15,232 downwards.
CCCACGGCGAGTCGTTTCACCTCTCTCAGACGTGTCTACACTTGGCGCGGGAAGGAGCACCGACAGGATGTTAGGTGAGGGGCCCTATTACAAGGTCACAGGGTGACACTGGAAGCTATAATTTTACAAAGAGGCTGCTTTTGAACCTCGCAGTAGGGGCAGGTCCGTCCAACCCCATCACTTACGGAGAAACAGATGCAGGCATTTATTTTCTGACCACCCTCCTTGTCCACCATGAACTCTCAGCTAAATGGCTTGGCCATCAGTGGCAAAGTTTGGGCCATTGTTTTAATTAAAATTTCCATTTCTGTGGCCAGACCTCCAGCCCAGCAATTGGGGGAAAATTTCTAAACCCCTGATTCTTGTTAACACAAGGTAAATATTTAGTTAATGCTTGTAAAACAGCTGAAGATAAAAAGCACCCTCTATTTGTGAATCATCATAAATAATGGACGTAAAATAGAGGAAGAAGTGAAAGCCCAAGTGAGCATCCATCCTATTTTCTCGGTAGGATCTTCACACGGAAACGCTCCAGCCCAACAAAGCCAAAGCCACTGAGGCTACTTCTCACCCAGCCCCCTCGTTTCTGTTAAATACAAAGAAGGTAGTAGGGGTTTTACTTTCAATATTTGCAATAGAAACCTCAACAAATCGAACCTAACTGGATTTCACGGCCCTTCCAAAAGTGCAAGGCGAAATTGATCTTACAGAACAAATTCTCACACTTTGGCGACGGGCCAGTTCTAGAATGTGGATGCCTCCACTGAGCCCATTTCTCCACCCTGTCCTTCTTTGTGGGGTTCCTGATAACGATGACAACCACGTGCCTGCATTGGAGAGGCCTTCAAATTCTTCAATTTTTGTGAAATCCAGGGGAGCAATTACCCAACTGACAACTTTAGCGGGTTTAGAACTTCAGCAGATATCAGAACTATACTCTTCAGAGTTATCTTTGGAATAACACGTTTAAGTCCAACAATATATATAAATCCCTTCTAGCATTTAAAAAACTTAAGATATTTGAATAGATTCTTCTCGTTCTTTCTTTCTTTTTCCTCCAAGTTATATTGTCAGATAAATATCAGTACTTATAGTTCTAGGACAAGATAGAACCTCTAGTGCATTTTCTTTTTGTTCAGAGAACAGTCCAGCACACCCACAGAGCATGAGAGAATTTATCACATTTTGTTCCCCCAACAGAAAACAACAACGAACTTGCTTAGGAGTTAAAAGTTTAAAACAAGTGGCCCCATATGTTCATGATTTCCTTGGCCTTTTATTTTGCCAACCACACAAGAAACGAATAGAGAGAAAGGAAAGATAATGATAGAGAGAAAAGAAGGCAGAACCAGGAAGAGAAGAGAAAAAGAAAAAAAAGGAAAAAAGAAAATGCAGAACATTCTTCCTCAAAAACCATTCACAAATCCACATTTTCCAAAGACTTTTCTTTTTATCTGAAATAAATGGAATATCAATTGATTCCAGATGTCTGGGCCACGATGAACACAACCCAGTGAAATGCGAGGGCAGGAGTCATAAGAAAATACTCACTGGAGGTGCACTCATTTTTGTTTGTTCCAGGTCTTTTACAGCAGGTCAGGGTGGGTGTTATGAGGCTGATGTGAATAGAAAACTGAAGACTTAAAAACATGTGCTGCTTGGTGGGTGGGGTTTGGGAAAGCATCTAGTTACATTTGGACACCCAGGCAGGTATGCTGTGAGCCTGGGTAAACTGCCTTTTGTCCATTCAGACAATGAACGAGTTGCACAGCTGGGATTTGAATCTACCCCTCCCCATCAAGCTGCCCAGTTCCCACCGCGAGCCTGTTGTAGCTGTCCACAAGGGTGGCCCAAGCCCCGTCCGCTCCTGGATTCCCTCTGCCGGCTCCGACACTGGCGGGTACCTGGGGACCCAGACTGCTGCAGCCGGGCTCTGGGCTGTGACTGCGCAGGACACCTCTGTGCGCCGAGTTCCCTTTGGAAGTCTACACTGCTGCTCCTAACCACTTCCTACGGCGAGCAGAGGGAAAAGTTAACCACACGTTGCTAGCTCGGCACACACAGCAGGAAAAGTTCACTTGGAGACAATTTTCCAAACTCGTGAGCAACGCGGAGATAACATTCCACAGCCTCTTTGATGATCATCAGAGCAGAGAGACAACACCCCCACTGCCGGACCGCACGGTGTATCTGTACTCTGGCTTCACTTGTGCCGGAGCAAGGTGGCTGGTGCGACCCGGCGTCCCCAGAACCGCAGAATCAGGTGCCTGACACGGGTATGTCCTGAAATCCAGAGCCACTTACTTGACCAAGACAAGTCCTGGCGGTGAAGTATTTGAAAGCAGCAAATGAAAGCTGTACTGAGTGCCACTGGGGACCTTTTATGAATTGAGCCTCCCGCAATCGCCTCCCGAGCCAGGGACAGCAGTTTAAAAGTGCTTGCAAGTTGGGAAAAAAAAAAAAAAAAAGAAAAAGAAAAACAAAAGCCTTGAAGGATACAATTTTGCTGAGAATGGAAACTTGAACAAGGGCCAGGGATCAGAAAGGAGAAGTCAGTGCATTGAGCGCGGCAGCCAAATTTACCTACAGACTTGACAACACGAGTATAGAATCGGAGCTTTGCAGCATGAAACCCCAAGTCCAAACTTCGCCCAGGAAAGTCTTTCCCAAAAGAAAAAAGTTGGACAAGCAGCTGCTAGAAAGTTTCTGTTTTCCGTATACAGTGTGCATTTGTTTAAATTACATGCATATGCACAGTCCGCTAGAATTGTCAAGGAGCTCTTTTGCCTTTTGGAAGAGCAAATCAAACTTCATTCTAACTTTGACTTTCTGGGCATAAGCGCAGAGAGTTCCGGGTCCTTAGCTCCAAAGATCCTATTAAAAAGCTTTAATATCGTCTAAAATGAAGCTGTTTGTGACATGCCTTGTAAATAAAATCCTGGCAAATTACACACACACACACACACACACACACACACACACACACAAGCACGAGCAAGGTTTTACAAATAAAACATCTGCACCTGCAAAAGAGAAAAATCTCAAAGTTCATCTCCATGCTTGATAACCCTTATCCACAGACAGGAGTTAAAGGAATCTTCCACAATGCCACCAACAGAGCCCCGCAGAAGTCGAGGATTTAGCATAAGTACCTTACAACAGTTTCTCCTCATACAGATATCTCTGTGAAAGCATCTACTTCCCGGAGCTATTTTGTCAGATCCCACAGAACTGCATGTTCAGCATTTTAGCAATAAACTCCTAGTTCCGACACAATGCAAATTCTCAAGTGAATAGCAGTTCTAAGGCAGAAGCACACAGTCCCCCATGTACACAAAATTCCCCAATGACTTCAAAGAGTAAGAAATATTTACCTTCAAGAAATCACAAAAGCAGCACTTAAATAATTGAGTTGGAAGACTGCTGATTTTTCCCATTGCTTCTGGAGTAACAAGTCTGAAAATGAATTGGTTAGCAGCAATAATGAAGCAAAAGAAATCCAGAGAGATGGGAGATGTTGAGAGCAATGTCACATTTCAATTTTGAGGACTTTATGCCATTGCGCAGGCTCTGTCTGCTCTGAATTTAGCAGTGACAGTGAGATTTAGCAAACAGAAGAGGATTTAGAGAAAATCCTCACATTTATCTACAAAACACAGACACTGTAGACAGGAAACAGCTGGGGGAACATTTGCCTTCTCTCTCTCTCCCTCTTCTGGCAAAGTTATCGAGTAAGGACTTTTTTGGGCATGGTGACAAATAACATCATACCTTTGCATTTTAAAACTAGAGCACAGAAGCATTTTTTTCCCTTAAAAGAATGTGTGTTAGTGACAGGGCGAGCAGACATTAAAATACTCCTGCTGCCGTAGAAAAGGAGGGTGTTTGATGATTAACTTTTAACAGGCAGGAAGGCACCCGTCCGCTCAGACACCTACCCAAATTAAAGGAATAGGAACGGGGGAGAGGGGAGCAATTTTATATTTTAGAACCAACGTAATTTTAAAAAAAGGAGCAAGGATGAAAAGAGCATCCTCGGCAAATCCTATGATTTTAACCCTGAAGCGCCCGGGGTAAGTGAGGTTGCGAGATAGCATGTGGGTGACCCCTTGTCCCAGCTGCCAAGCCAGGGGAGTGATCTCATTTGCTAAAACCTACAGAAGGAGCAGGCGATGCTGGATCGGCTCGCTTGGGGACACCGTCTCATGCTTTTTGCTAGCGATGAGGCAAAGGCTGTATTGAGCTGTAAAACAAACTGAAAAATACCATCTTTCTCTTCATGCGTCCACTAGGCTGCCTGTCAGCTTCCACCCCAAGGAGAGCGCACCTGAGGGGCGGGCTCTTCTCTCTCTGCCCGGATTTTTCTGCAGAGCTTGAACCTGTGTGTGTGTGTGTGTGTGTGTGTGTGTGTGTGTGTGTGTGTGTTTTCTTCCTTAAAATGTTTTTTTTTTTTTGTATTCTAAATAACACCAGCTGGCTAGCAATACCCTCTCAAGGGTTATGATGTCATTCAAATCCCTGAACTGAGTGAGTGGCCTGCAGTGTGGTCCAAGCCGGCTGTTCTGCTATTTATAATGTATACTTGCCTCTGCCACAGAGAATCGGGTCCCTGATCCTCTGTTGACGCTGTGTGTACCTATTTCTCTCTGGTTTGGCGAGGCAGTAGATAAGAAAACGGATTATGAAATAAGGTTGCAAAAGCCCAGGTCAGACTTGGGGCTTATCCTGGATGTCTCCCCGGGCACGGCTTCCCAGGGACAGTGGCAATAAGCAAGACTTAGCCTGGCCTCTTGCTTGTGATTCCCAAGGAGCTCAGCCACACTGATGTGTCCACTGAAAGCTGAGGTCTGCAGGAAACCCTCGTCTGTCTTGTGGCCACAAACGTGCTGGTAAAGGCGGATGCTCTCAAAGGAAGAGATGTTTGGTTTCCAAGGAGGTTGCTTTTGGTCAAATCGTCTGTGTGCTTAATAGATCATTAGCAACGTTGATCTTTTGGAAATAAGAACTAGAATTCCACAGTTATACTCTGCAAGACATTCAGCATCATTCTGTGAGCTCCTACTGTGTGTCCCACTGCAGACGTCACTGGAAAAACACGAAGGGGTCAGAGAGAGGTGCAGACAGCCAGGTAAATGTCACTATCACATGGCGGTGAAAGTGCTCTTTAAAAAGACGTTCAGGGCACAGTGGGGAGGAGCGACAACTTCTCCGGAAGGTGGCAGAGTGAAGCCTTTCTGAAAATCCAGGATGAGGGAGGGAGGATTGTATTACGAGTGGCTTTGGGGTACAAAGTTGGGAAGTTTCAGGGGATAGGATTTGACCCAAAGACACAAAACTACATCATCAAGGGGGCCCAGTGGCCATCGGCAGATGTGCGGTGATCCCTGTACTTAAAAATAATCCAAGTCCCCCTTTAACAAGCTCTCCCCCTGCACTTGATTTATGACTTAATTTACCAAAAATCTTTTTTTTCCCCCTGGAGCTTTTGTGGGGTTATGCCCTTTGTAAGAAAGCAAAGTCCAACCTCCTCTTATAGGCTTTGATGATGGATTGTATGGAGCCAAAAAGCAGGTCTCACCCATATTTCTCCCAGGTGAGGAAGAGGCTGGATTTCCCAGCAAGGGGAGCCAGGCATGGCTGGGATCTGGGGCTGAGTCCCGCTCCCTCACCGATTCACTGAGCACTTTCGATGGTGAGCCGGCACCTTGTCCCTCCCTTCCCCCTGCTGCTTTAGCATTTGTGAGTTGTCCTTAGGTGTTCCAGGTGCTCACTACTCCTCCCCATGGTTGTGACCCTGTCAGGCTTGCGTCTCCGTACACAGATTACCTTATCCTCTGAAAGCCACGTTGGGGACAGAGCCCGCAGCACTCCATCGGACACTACCCTCCCTCTACATTGACACACCCACCGACTCTCTCGGTTTTATAACCCCAATTACCCTTAAGGGATAATTGAGCTTTAATTTATGTCCTAGTTTTTATGCCACAATCAAAGAAAACTGGAATTTCAGTGAGTCTTAATTCATCAGCTGTGCGGTGGAAACATTCTGAGGCCAGCTTGTGGTTTCCATCGGGGAAGCAAGCTCCTGGTGTGATTAACGTATATTTCAATTTGGGGAATGTTCTATATTGCTGAGGAGGGGCGCCAGCCACAGAACTGGGCAATAATTCCTGGAGAAATACCCATTTTCTTTGCAAATTCCAGGAGTCAACAGGGAAACGAAAGGGCAATAAATGTGCCACATTATTACTCTTTAATGTCCAAACGAAGGCACCTATTACTAAAGTCCAAGGTAGAAGTAAATCTATTGTCCAGGGAAAGCTCAGGTCAGGAAATCCCACTGGAGAGAAATATCCAGGGTCATTCCAAAATTACTGATGATTATGCAGTCTCCTGTCTGGAAAAAATCTGACGGTTAGAGACAGGAACTGTGTGGCACCAAAATAGCTCCCTGCAAGGATGTACCCCTCATGAGCATGCCCACTCCTGGAAACTCGGGGGCTTCACAGTCCCACCTTGTGCATGTGTAATGCCTGTGTGATATAAATAACTCTCCCGAAAGCCTCCTACTTGAGTAGCGTATTTGCATAAAGCTGCAGTTTCAGAAGGCTTCTGACACCTTTCTTTAAAAAAAAAAAATGAAGTTGTTCACTTCCAGAAAGAGCAGGCTGTTTGAGGTTCACAGAAAGAGGGTGGCAAGGCCCAGTCCCCCCTATTTTCCCCCCTGCTCAGATCTTCCCTGTGTCCCTTGGTGAGGTGCTCTCCCTCAGTGCTACTTCCCATTCGCGTGCAAGAGGGCATATCGGCGATTTATTTCCACCTCGTCTTTGCTGACCTCCACGAGAGTTTGGAGTGGAGTTCTGGAGGCAAAGAGACTCGTGGGTGTTTCCTGGGTCTCGGACTGTGCGTGGGGTGTCTGTAGTGGGTTCCCCAATGTTGGAGGCGAAGAGCCCGAGGCTGCCAAACGTGAAACTCGGAAGGAAAGGCTGGGCCCCCAGACTCAACACACTAGGCAACAAGAGGAGGAGTGTCACCGGCAGACGTCCTCTCGGGAGGACACTGTCACCCCCAGAAGCTTTTCTCTAGCTCAAAAGGGCCTGTCCTGACTGCATAGGGGTGCACCATGCTCCAGCTAGGGGGAAAGAGGAGCAGAGAGGAGAAACCCTCTCACTAAAGAAATCAATGCTTCCTTTTCAACATCAAACTTGGATCTTATTTCTTCCAAAATGTCAAAAGGACAAACGCTGGAAACAGAGATGAAATTGTTGTGGCTTTGTGAGCAGAAGAATTCTCTGGGATAGCAGAGGAGGAGTCAGTGTGTGGGGTAAGGATGGGTCTGTGAGTGAGGGACTGGAGGGCTCACCCGCCGGCCCACCGTGACTAGACGGCCAGGGGACGCCACGGCTAGGCCTGGGGGAGAACCCGCAGCGTTCGCTCCCGGGCAAGAGAACAATGTGCGCGCCCTCTAGTGGGCCTCGGGGAAAGTGCCGCGGAGCCTTCGCCTTGCCGGAGGACGGGGGGCTTTTGAAAAGCTCTGGATTCAAACGCGCTTTTAGCAGCCCTCATCTTTAGTTTCATTAAAGTTTTTTGAATAAAGAAGACAGATACCGGACTCACTATCATTTCTAAAGGGGAAGAGGGCTAAGGGGGAAGGAAGGACGCTGAACTGCAAGAGGGCCGAACTGTCTTTAGGACCAGATTGGGCCCCACACACCTTGTTGAACGGAGGAGTGAAAGTCATTTGTGATGATAAAGGAGAAATACTTTTAGAAGTCCAACTTTCTGACAGTAAGTGACCAATCTCCTCATTTTATGAATAAGAAAATGAGCCCTGTCGGGAGAAGGTCGCTGGATAGAAATGACTTCTTAAATGACACAATTTCAGGTGCTCAGAAATGGAGCTCAAACCCGGTCTCCCAGTCTGTTCCGCCTGCTTTTGTCACATCGGTTTCCAGAATGTGGGTTAGGACGCCTGTGGTTAAAGACTGTGGCATTAAAGAATCACTTAAGGATAGAAGTGATTCCATTTTTAATTCTCTTCCTATTGTGAACCTATCAGGAGAAAGTTCCATTCTGGTACTGGTCTGTTTTCAATGCCTCTCCAGCCCCAACAAAAAGAAAGTGGACCTCAACCCCACAGTCTTTGCAGAAGGCAGTTTTTATCTAGAATTTAACAAGACTGCTTTTTTTTTAAAATGGTATATATTTTTAAGGGTATCTTCTATTTAGAGCAAGTGATGCTGTATTTAAAATAAGTATTTTAAAGTTGAGTTTTGAAATGTATATACCCAAGTCTTGAAAACATCCATTTAAGGAAAAACATATACTTAGGGTAAGTAAATGATATTACAGGTGGCCAAAAGTTAGGGCAAATGTCTAAGTGATGTTTGACAGTCCGATGTTTGGGAATCACGTCACATAAAGTGCTGTTGGGTTGAGAAAACAGATACAAAGCCGCTATGCAAAAGCAGGGAACAAAGACCCTGTATCCTGAAAAGGTTTCTGCCATAGAAATGTGTTAAGTACATGTGTGGATAATTTGAGGTCCCTTAGGCTCCCTCACGTGTCATTCCAGTCTTTCAAAGATCCCCAAGATGCTACAAGAACCTGTCAGAGAGAATAGCTTTGGGTTTGGCCTCCACTTTGAGATCACCTCCAAGGTGGAGCAAAGGTCGCCGTCCCAGGCGTGGGAACAGTGAGAACGAAGTTACACAGGAGAAGGAGGTTTTGGTGTTGGCGGTGTGGGGTTGAGTTGGTAGCCCTGTGCTCGGAGTTCTTCAGTGTAGGGCCCCCGTCCCACCCATTCCCTGCCAATAGGCTCCTTCACATGAAAGACTTAAGGATAAGACTTAAGGGCGAAAGACTGGCAAATGGTCTCCATTCCCTCACGTTTGCTTATACACGAGGATTCGCACACAGACTCTGTGACTCACCCTGGAACGCTACCGTGCAGTAAGAGACCCAGGATGCTCTCTAACTGAGGTCCTTCTGACCAGTGCTGGAGACGTAGGGAGGTGTGGGCTGATCCCCCAGCATCCTTTCCAGACGGGCCGTTTTGAAAGGTTTCATAGCAGCATTTCTACTTCAGCAAGTAGGCTTTAGCAGAAAGCATGAAATGATTACACTTGATAAAGATTTTCCACTACATAAATTGAGGCAAGAAGGTCTGACTTCTGGAAAGTCCTGAATGCCCCAGGAGTCTGGTTCATTTGTGCAACCCACTCTTCAGGTAGGTAAGTAAAGAAATTACTGTGCTTTTGGAGAGCAGGGCAAATAGTCTCCGAATTTAATCTTTTAGTTAAAGGTGGCTATTGGGGCCTTTCAGACAGCTTCCTGTTGGGGTCCCCTGTACAGAGGGAAATTTGAGTACCCAGGGGAAGAAGACATTGCGTCGAGGGGTGTCCTTGGTAATGTAAACACACCCTGGAGATGGTACCTCGTCCTTTTCCCAGCACAGACCTTGGTATGTGAACTAGGCACCCTGCAGACAGTGAGATCTAACCATAATATGCTTTGCTGCATTTCACAACATCTTGGTGAAGCCCTCAGTTTCTTTCAAAGCTCCAAATGCAAATCTAAACCCAGCTGTATTGTTGAGGTTCTCTAATGAAACACATTCAACAGGATCTCTGCTTGTGTATGCAGAAAGATTCATCTCAAGAAGTAAGCGCATGTGATTGCGGTGGCTTGGCAGGTCTGCGATCTGCAAGGAGAGCCAGCCAAGCAGGGAGCTAGCGAAGAGCGGGTGCCGGGGCCCAAAGGCAGACTGAAGGCCAACTTCCCTCTGCTTCCTCTGAGAAGGTCAGTCTTGATTGAGTGAGATCTGCAAATTATAGGAAAAGACTCAACCACAGTATGGAAGGGAGTCCACTTGACTCAAAGTCTACTCATTTAAATGTTAATCTTCCCTTAAACAACAGGGGCAACAACAACAGTGACAAATCACAGGAGCATCAGGAATGATGTTTGACTGAATATCTGGGTACTGTGGCCCACTGTGCTGGCTCATAATTAACCATCACACCAGTGTCTCTCAAAAGTTTCACTCATGGGTCCTCCCTCGCTAAAACTGAATAATAAAAACGATAATTTTTCCAGTTGCAAAAAAAAAAAAAGAAGACTCAAGTTAATGGATTATGTCTCCAATTCTAAGTTTTCTTTCCATGCGTTTTTCTTAAACCTTTGTCCCCTGTGCTTGATTCCTCCCGACCACCACCTGCAGGAAGTCTTGGGGTGCCGACCTTGGCTATGACGTTAATATTTTACAAAGATGCTGCTCATTGGTGACAGTTTTTGTTTTCCCACCATTAAGTAAACAAATATGCTTAGAACACTCTTACACACACACACACATATACACACATCGTGCTTAGCCTCTCTAGACAGTAAGATGTGTGGTCACTGCTTTATAAGAAAATGTGATGTTTAGACTAATAGAAATTTCAGGCCGAAGCTGGTGTTGGGATGGAGGGACGAGGTCCTGTTCTCCGGCAAAATGGAGAGAGCGGTTGCTCTCATGCTTCTGCTTCTAAGGACTGACATATGTGTGGCCTTATGTGGGAATGTGACCCTTTGGGTAGCAGGATGATGAGAGATTAATGTTCTTAATACTTTTCTGCATTTTAAGTTTTTTCCCTTGCGCAAATATTACACTTATAGTCAGGAAAATGTCTCACAAATACAGTTATTAAAACCATCATAGGTAGGTGTTATCTATGCTATTTGTCCTTATTGTTGATTGAAGATGTAGCATTTATTTGTACTATTGTGTGCAGATATACTCGTTCACTTGGTTTTCCTCTTCAAAGAGTTTTAGTCTCTAAAAATCAAGTTAATGGATTATGTTTCCAATTCTAAGTATCATCTTAGTCGTGGCTTGCTGGTTTGACATCTATATACACTCAGGTATGAAACCTTTGTGCTTCGTGCTCTCACTTTATTTTCTAACGTCCGGAACGCACAGCCTCCTCTTTTCCATCTGCCTGGTGTTGTTCCACACGGAAACTAGGAGTTCCTGGCTCCGTCGTGGGCTTCTAACCATCTCCCCCATCGCCACCCAGCCGGTGTCTGGTTGCTGGATCCTCTTCCTCACACACGGGGCTCACAGGGCGCCTGCTGCCTCCAGAACGTGTATTGGGTCCCCAAGTCCTCTGATCACATCTGCATTTCTCTTGGGCATTCCCTCAAAACGTTCCCTTCCTCGTCAGCCTCAGGTCTTGCCCATGCCCAGTATGGCGTCTTCATAACTAACTTGTTACTGTTCACCAGCATATTCCCAGCTTGCCCCACACTGCTTGGTTTTTAATAGGTGTTCAATAAATATCTGCTAACTAATAATGATAATAAAACCATCATTATTGAGTACCTACTGTATTCACTTCTTTTAATGATCTCATTTAATTCTCACGTACCGAAATGAAATAAATCTTCCATTTTCATTCAGTGATGAATGAAGAAAAACCGAGTGAGGAGGAACCCAAAGCCGTGGCTAACGTCACATGATTACTGAACTACAGACTCGGGCAGCACTACCCAGGTTCCCACAGATTCAGCCCTATTCTGTGCTGCCTCCAATAAAACGAAACAAGCAGCCAGAGCAATAGGAACAGATAAGAACTCTCCAGAACCTAGAAGAGCAAGAGCAGAAACCAGAAACTTGGGCAGCGCTCACTCTGACGGGAAGCTGCTTGTACCTATGTGCTTCTGGGGAGAACACAGGGAGGCTCTCTGCAGTGGCGTCTCCTGACTCTCGCTCTCACTGGGATAAGATCTGTTCAGATGAGGCATGAGGTCTTCGTGTTTCCTATTGCATGACCACGTGCATTCCGGCTCTTAGGAGTCCCGGGGTCAAAGGCAGACCCGCTCCTGCCGCTTGGGGCCTGGATTTCCCACGCGCAGGGAACAGAGCGGCGCCCCTCGCAGCTGGCTCTCCGCCTGGTGCAGGTGGGAGCGCTCAGAAAGTGCTCACGTTTCCTGTTTGGCAGTCCCCAAATGAGCTCGTGGCAGTCTAGGGACATTTCCTGAAGTCCTCCTGCAGGTTTTCCTGAAATTCAGGGCAGGAGGTTGGACCAGATTTTGTATTTACTGACTTGGCGCTTTTGCTGCCAGTTATTCTTTGTGGGCTTTCCTCGTTTCTCTCCGTTCTTTCCGCAGCTGATGGCTACTAACCAAACTCGCTCCCTTTCATCAAGTGCCCTCTTGCTTGCCATCCCTGATTCTTCACAAGGACATTGGTGACTTCGGGCCCAGATCCGGTGGGAGCCCCCAGTTCCTCCTCGTCTTCCCAGCCGGGTTCCCAGCGAGGCAGCGAGCTTGTGTCCTGGGCTGGTAGCTTCCCCACAAAGTGGCAGGTTGTGAAACTCACTCACTGCGGCGGAAAGTGAGAGGCATCAGAGACCGGGGTGGCGTCTGGGAAGTTTGAAGAAGCCGGGCTTCTAAATGAGGTCTCTGAGGTCAAACTTTCCAACATCTGGCCTTTTTCAAAACTCCCACTTTTAAGGATTTTGCAGATAAAGCAAATGTTTTCAAATGACGGAAAGTTCACCAGGTCATGGCCCCACGGACAGTCACAGTGGGGACAAGGGACTTTTGCGGCCAAACTTGACAGCTGGTCAGGATAAGCGTATGTAGCTCGGGAATGCCAGGCTGGACTCAGGTTGGGCTCAGGCTAGGCTCAAGTGCATGCCCCGAACTATGGCATCACTTCAAATGGGTCAATTATTTGTTTTGTAAAATAAACGTCATGTGGCAAAATCATGGCTTATACAACTTAGCTGAAGTGTGTGAGGTAATTATGTTAAGAGAGGTGTGTGTGTGTGTGTGTGTGTGTGTGTGTGTGTGTGTGTGGTAGTGGGGATTGGATCCAGGGTCTCACACAGAGCTATAGCCGCTGACTTTTTAAAAAATTTTTATTTTGAGACAATGACTTTGCCAAGTTGGGCTCAAACCTACGATCCTCTTGCCCCAGCCTGCCAGGGTGCTGGGATTACTGGCGTGTGCACCACACCCCACTGCTACCAGGTTTTTATAGTGGATTGGGTCAATCAGCAATCATGTAAAGTAGTTAGTATACATTCCAGATGTTCATCATATTCCAGCCATTCACCAGAGACAGAAGGAAAGCTTTCGCCTTGCCCAGGAAGTTTGATTTTTAGTAACCACGGCAGAGACGCACCTGAACTTTGTATGCACCATATGCTACATTCCGTGGTCCCAATTAAGTAAGTGTAAATGTACAAAACAAAGCACACATATAAAAAGGAGTGGGGAGGAAAAGAAAACAAGAGAGAGAAAGAAAGAAAGAAAGAAAAAGAAAGAAAGAAAGATGGAAGGAAGGAAGGTGAGCAAAGGCAATACCACAGGATCTTTCCATCTGAAATCTTTCTCTGTTCAACCTCAAACGCCGTGTTCCTTTGGAATGTCAGACTAAGTCTTTGTCAGGAGGCTTAGGGGCAGTTAAACGTAGATGTGGATCACATCAGCTGTACCATCAAGTTTCCAACCTGTGTAAAATAGTGCTACTCAATGGCTTGCAGAAGCAGAAAATATGGTGTTATTTGTTGTAGTGCTTAGGTTTCAAAATCTCCTTCAAAAGAATTTAGTTCTAGGGAATTTCTCTTTCTTTTTCTTTTTAAAAAATTTTTTCTTAAAATTTTGTTTTAATGGTACATTTTAGATGTACATAGTGATGACTTTCATCATAGGGGATTGGTACCTGTACGTGACATATCTTTCTGCTTCTTTTTTCCCCTTCCCCTCCCCTCCCTTCACCCCCTCCTCCCTCCTTATTTACAAAAGCTTTGTTTCCATGGCAATTTCTGTTTAGGTCCTTTGAAAGATATTTAGATTTCCAGACCATAGAAATCGGCTTTACGTGTTCTTTATCCTGGAGTGCGATGTGTGGAGTCACACCCACTCTTTTCTTGGCGATACCGTGGAACCCATATGACATCCCCAGCCCTTCACAATGCAGCCTGAGCTGGGTTTTGCAAGCAAACACCTTGCATTACTTAACTTCGTCTGTCTCTCTGGTCGCCTCTGGGCTCCCCCCTCACTGAGCTCCAACAGGCTGTCCTGTCAGCACCGGTAGCTTCCTAGAGGCCTCCAATCCCCAGTTTGACCCTGAGACTTTAGCAGGCAAGTTTGGCACATTTGTCTCCTGCTCTTCAATCCCTCCACCCCCCGCCATGTCTTCTGTGCCCCTCCTTAGGCCTGCACCAGCTCGAAGCGCTGGCGAACCCATCCCCACGAGCTCCATGTCACATTGCTCTCGCCTTGTCATTTGTTCATATGCTCATCAGTTTCTTTGTTCATAAAGTAGGAACTGAGCGTAGCGGGCAACATAATGAGAACAAGAAGTGTGACGAATAACACCGCACACCGTCTTTCCTCTCGTGGAACTTACTGTCCAGTGCCGGGAGACAGTTGTTAGTTAAATAAGCATGCTAATAAATATATACGTAAAGCTGAGCTACATACCCTGTATGAAAGTAATTTGTTTTTTGTTTTTACTGTTTATTCAGTGGTTTTAAGGAATCTTAACAAAGATGCCTGATCAAAGTACGGACCAAGAAGATAGGAGGTGGAGGAGTCTTCCTCAGGGAATAGAGACACAGAGGCAACAGTTATGAGTAGACTTAGTGCCCATCTTTGTCCCCTGGAGTTCTAAGCAGAGCTGGGGGGACTCCGTCAAGGCAAGACGGAGAGGCCCGAAGTCCCCGCGTCCCACCTCCTTCAGGGAAACGGCCTCCTTGGGAGGGGCGAACGGTCGCTGCAGCATTACATCCCTGGGAGTTTGCCAGGAACCGCCCCGGGATGCACAGGAGACTAACAGAGCTTCTCGCTCACTTTAGCCAGGCTTTGTGGCCTTCCAACACTTTTTACCTCATCACCGAAAACTGCTTCAGAGATGAATCCCTAAAAGTTGGCTGAGTCTGGTGTGGGGGTGTCAGGCCTGCGGTCCTGGCAACCCAGGAAGCTGAGGAGGGGGGATTGCTTGAGCTCAAGAGTTCCAGGCCAGCAAGGGCAGCCTAGCAAGGGTCCATCTAAAGTCAAAATCAAAACCAAAAAAATGAGACCCATAAGGAGGGCACAGGCTAGAGTCAGAATTGGTTGTTCACTTCCTCCTAAAAGACCCCAGTGATGAAATCTGCGTGATTTTGATCCCTCCTTACGCCCCATCTCAGAGACCCTGCACTGTCCCGTGTGGTCTATAATCTGGCTAACCCTTCCG